>VDFB02139828.1:0-14873 GCA_007258455.2 Sequoia sempervirens | reverse complement strand
GAGTCTGGCTGCGATGACATCGTAGATGTTTTATACCATTGAGATGACCCTGTCCCTCACGGTTCCATCAGCATCACAGACAGAGGCTGCTATAGGACCACCTATTGTTTTGGCGCCCGTGACAGAGTTGCCGCCGCCACATTCTTCACCACGAGGGGATGATGAGAGACTACCCTAGGGGCATTTTGTTAATATGACACCCTATGTATATTATTGAGCCCGCGAGCTCCATTTTTGGGATATCTCCTAACTTTATCTTGTGACATTGTACATTTTTGAGATGATACTATATGATGATACAGTTACTGATGCGGCCTATATGTGTTATGTGATGTTCTTTCATTTATGCGTTTGATGTGATGTCCTCTATATGATGCTTATTTATGATTTTGATGCCTTGATGATGCAATGCTTATTTATGTGAGATGATAATAATGATGTGCATAATGTATTTTAGTAACAGATGTGATGTTGATGATTATGTTTAATGCCATGTTTATGTATATGATTCGATGCCATGGATGATGTATGTATGGATCTAATGCAATTTTTATATGATCATGTATGCACTTATGTTTTTGGATGTCACAGGATATCATCGTGAGATGGATGAGAGAAGACGACAAAACCTGATGAGAGAAGATGACCAGACCAAAGAGGAGAAGATGACGAGACCTACAAAAATGCATGTTAATTCCTAGACCAAATCCTTCAAAGCTTTTCCATAGGACATTAGTATTTATTGCTCTTAATCATCATTGGGCAGACTATTGTAATGGCCAAGAAACACCATGATATGACATAGATCAAGGTGTGCAAGGTCGTACCATTACGTAAGACAAATAGTCACAGACAAGGATGATCATGACTCATACTAGGAGCGTGCTTGCCCCAGTATTTTTGCCATAATCAACCACATGTAGAAAAAAGACAAGGACAAATCATGAAACGTCACTGCTTCTCTAAATCCTGTTTCCAGGACATCCTTGAGAAACTAGTAGCATGATTGTCAAAATATTAAAAAGAGTCCTACCACGATAGCGTCATTATTGTTTTTCTTAAATCCAAAATCGTATCCCCGAGAAACTGATAGTAGTCATGTATATCAATCGACAAGATACCATTTCAAATCCCTAGTGGATCTCACTAAAAACTAATATCATGATAAAAACTAAAAGACAGTTGTCAAGTGTTTTCCAAGTGCATCTAGATATCCATTGTTCTGATGTCAAAATGTCTGATTTAATAATGTCGGGATGTCCAAATGTTTGAAGTTTTGATGATCTTGAAAAATGTCGAGAAATGGTGAATTCAGGAAGGACACATCCTGAATAATGCCGATGTCGAGAGGATTTGATCCCTAATGGTCGTAAGGGGTCCCTCGAAATAATGACGATGCCTAGGAAGGACACATCCTAAGGCATAAATGACATAGTTGGTTCTTCAGAAGGACACATCTGAAGAATACTAATGTCATGAAGAGTGGTCTTTAGATGTCAAGAGGATCACTCAAAATGTCGAATGATGATGACGACGCCTAGGAAGGACACATCCTAAGGCATAAATGACAGAGGTTATCATTCAGAAGGACTCATTTGAAGACTAATCAAAATTTGACAGTTTGACCGGTTTATGATGATTTGACTTGCTTTGACCGAGTTTGACTTGTGTTTGACTATATGCCGATATTGCCTTGATGATATGAGTGATGTGCTGATGAGATTGCCATGCTAAATAAATGATTGTTTTACTTTGTTTTAGGAGTTTTCCCATGTGGAAAATGATTGAAGACTTTTGACGTGTGTGCCAGTGTAGTGCCATGAACCCTAATGGACTGACCTAGTGCGGCCTCGGGGGCTCATCAACAGATGGCCTTGCCTACATCATATACTTAGAGACCTCATAGTTCGACACGACCAATGACTTTGTCTTGATGAGCAAAGATTGCATCATGATTTTATTTTGACAAATGTAAAAGGACTGACTTAATGTCTCGGGGACTCAAAATGTGAGTCTTGCCTACATAGCAAATGCGCAGAGACAACGTAGTTTGGACAAATGACGAAGACTAATTTGACATGACTGACTTTGACAAGAGATGACAGTGTCTTCATGTTCTTCGAGCAGTCTGAGGTTTTGTTTGTGGTTTTCTTCAGGATGTTTTATGATTTTTAGGTCTCTTTTTTTTCAGGACATTTTGCGATGTTTTTGGTCTTTCTTCAGGACTTTTTAGGATGTTTTCGTCTTTCTTCAAGACTTTTTATGATGTTTGTCTTTTTTTTCAGGACTTTTTATGATGTTTTTGTCTTTTTTTTTCAAGACTTTTTATGATGTTTTTATCTTTTTTCAGGACTTTTTATGATGTTTTTGTCTTTTTTCAGGACTTTTTATGATGTTTTTGTCTTTTTTCAGGACTTTTTATGATGTTTTTGTGATCATATGCGACATCCACTGTAGTTGCATGATAAGCATTTTTCCCCCAGTCAGGTCTAAGACTTCGCCGTTTGTAGGGAATATGGACGAGATGCTGCTCGTTTACTAGATGGACGATCGTCAAGACTTGATGTCAATCATTTATCTACTATGATGGGTAGGGTAGGATGTGGTGGCGATATGCGGAATAATGGCAAAAATACCTTTCATCCTAGGCCAAGTTAGACAAAGTGATAGTAGATGGCAGATCAATGATTGATTACGATACTGCTGCCGTTTCACCATGGTACTGGCCCAGCACCTCGCTTGTCGTGCTTTCACTATTAAATCCAATCATTTTTCTCTTTATCATTTTATTGACTTTGATTTTTGCGTCACCAAGACCGTTTGCCGTTTTCATTAGGGTGACAATTTAATTTTTCAATTTTTTTGTATTTTATGGTTTGCAGCTCCATCCTCTGATGCTATGCGTAGAACCTTCGGAGATGTAAACTGTTGATGGGCTCTATCAATTATTCTCCATCTGGAGTTGCCAGTTGATAAGCTCCAGAACCAAAAGAAGATATGATAATGTATGGACCCAACTAGTTTGGTTCAAATTTTCCTGGCTTTTTTCTATCTGCTTGGTTTTTGGGGTTCTGCATGAGAACTAGGTCGCCAATGTCAAACTTTCTGACCATAACCTTTTTATTGTAGCTGTGACAAAGACGGTTCTGATATGCTTGGAGATGGTTCAGTGAAATTTGCTATCTTTCTTCCAGCATTTCCAGCTCGTGCAAGCATGATTGTTGATACTCCTCTTCATTAGTTAGACCCTTCAAGGAGACTCGTAGCGGAGGAATTACGACCTCAATGGGTAAGATGGCCTCAGCACTAAAGACTAGTAGGTGTATGAATGCTAGTTCGGTAAGCCCACAGAGTAGGGTTGAGTTGTATGTGCCAGTCGTGGTCAGTGTCATTGACAGTCTTTTTTAGGATCTTGACAATGGTTTTATTGGACGCCTCAGCTTGACCATTTCCTTGGGGGTAGTATGGAGATGAAAAGTGGTGTTGGATATGGAATTGCTCACATAACTCACGTACGTCTTAGTTTTTGAACGGACGTCCATTGTCAGTGATGATGGACTATGGAAGGCCATACCGACAAATGATGTAGTTAAGGATGAACTTCGATATTTGTTTGCCGGTAATATATGTCAATGGGATGGCTTCAATCCACTTTGTGAAATACTCGCTATGCATAATGAATTTGTAATATTGGATTAGGTTGATAAATCTTACCCATGAGGTCGTCCCCATTACAAAGGCCATAGAGGAAGGATCGGCTCTGAAGTTCCCGTCGAGCATGGACCAAATCACTATGGATCTGACATTTGCGACAAGTTCTGACATATTTAATTGCATCTTTTTCCATTGTTGGCCAATAATAGCCGAGTCTCGTTACTTTCTTAGACAGAGTAGGACCACTCGAATGAGATTTGCATATATCGTTGTGCACTTCTCGTAAGGTCGTACATGCTTCGTCGGTGTCAAGACATCTAAGGAGGGTATCGTCAAAACTACGACGGTAAAGGGTGTCACTGACAATGGCATACCTTGCAGATTTCCTAATGAAGGACTTCCTTTGGTTATTGGATAGGTTCAGTGGAAGGGTTTGAGACTTTAGGTAGTCGTAAATGTCCTGATACCAGGGGGAGTTGGGACCAACAAGTTCGCAAACCATTTATGATTCTGGGATATCATACGCCGGTATCAAGAGCTATTCTACTAAGAACTCAAATTGTGACACATTTTTAGGGATGTCCAAGAGAGAACTAATAGTAGCCATTGCATCAGCTGCCTTATTTTGTGCCCTGGGGATTTGTTCAAAAGAAATCAATTGGAAGTATGTCAGGAAACTGTCCACCATCCTCTTGTAGGGAAGCAACTTCTCATCCTTTGTTTCATAGTCATCATTCACTTGGTTGATCACGAGCTGGGAATCCCCGAATACAAGCAATGTCCGAATTTTCCATTTGATTGCCAACTTGAGACCTGTGACTAGTGCTTCATATTCGGCAATGTTATTTGTACAAGGAAGATCCAAAATGATTTAGAATTGAACTCCCTCGTGGTGATAAACAAGATCTCAAATAATCTCGAGCCACGACCACGAGACCCATCAAAATATAGCTCCATGGGGCCGTCCTGGTATATGAAAAATGGGACTCATCAGAAAATCAGTTACTAGGTGGATGAAAGGACTGGTATCTCACCGATTCATATTCTCTTTATTGCCTTTGACGCCGAATATTGTATGTCATGGCTCGCTTTAGTATCATGACCCATTTTGCCAGCCGACCTGTTAATGCCGCCCGACTTAAGAGATATTTCAGTGGATCAATCTTGGCGACCAGCTGTGTCTAATGACTGAGCATATAGTGTCATAGTTTTTGGGACGCAAAGACAACAATGAGGCATGCACGTTCAATGTATGTAGTTCAATCCCCATACCCTACCGTGTGATCGATGTAATGATTGCTCTTCTTTTCCTTCATGATCATTTATGCCGAATGCCCCCATTGCCGTAATCCATAGTCGTAGATGTGGTTAGAATTAATGGCTTTCCATGAATGGTATAAGGGACCGGTGTTGACAAGAGGGTAATCTTTGATTTTAGCGGAAGGCCTTTGACATTTATCCGGTCCATACAAAGGGGAAGACATTCCCTTTGCGCTAAATGATAATCAAACGGATGACATTCTATCTTCCATCACAGAAACTTTCACGATAGATTGTACCGCCTTTGTAGTTCTCGAGTTCACCGATTCGGGCTGAGGCATGTCTATGATTGCTTGGACCTTTGCCGAGATCGGACTTATGCCTCTTCGAAACTATTATGTACCCAAGAGTTTACCGATGTGACCCAAAACACACTTAGGGTTTAGTCAAACCAGGCCCTTCAAGTCTCTTTGAAAATTATATGTCGAGTACCTTCAAATGATCTTTCCTTGTTGCTGATTTGGCCAAGAGGTCATCTACATAATCCTCCATTATTTTGTGCATCATGTCATGGAAGATCATGGTCATAGCCCTTTGATATGTGGCACCTGCATTTTTGAGACCAAAGGGCATGACGTTCCAACAGTATGTACCCCATGGGCAAGTAAATGCCATTTTATGTTGATGCTCGGGAGCAATGCGGATTTGACTATAACCAGAGAAACCATCCATGAGGGATAGCATCTCATATCCTACTGTAAGGTCCACTATGATGTCAATGTTTGGCAAGGGAAAGTCATCCTTTGGACATGCTTTATTTAGGTCTCGAAAGTCTGTACATACACGGATCAACCCATTTGGCTTTGTGACTGGGACTAGATTAGAAATCCATTCAGCGTAGTCAATAGACCTTATGAATCCGACATCTAACAATTTCTTTAACTCGGCCTTGACCAATAGGGCAACTTGGGGATGCATTTTGCACAACTTCTGCTTAACTGGTTTAGCATTAGGTAATAGTGGCAGATGATGCAGAACCAGTTCTGGATCCAATCCTGGCATATCAGCATAGGACCACGCGAAATTGATTTTTCGTTCTGCAAAGAATTTATGAAATTCTGGTTTCTCTTCGTCAGTCAATGACACAGCAAAGAGGACCATCTTGGGGTCTTCTGTAGTTGAGATGTTATCCTCTATTGTGTCCTCAATAAGCATAGCCAATTTTTCTTGTTGCACAGGGAGAAAGTCCAGTCCTCCATCTTTGGGCGCCTCAGAGAGGTTTTCACCCGTAGATACGTCCTTTATTTTTACCATTTTATCATCAAAAGGTGCCTTTCGGTTTTCACCTAGAGACATTTCACTTTTTATTTTATTTTTACTTTTACTTTTGCGACTAGAGGACAGAGTAGTCTCGCCGAAGTATGCTGTGTAGTCTAAATCAATGGCGAATCCTAATTTGTGGTCCCCACTGGGTATGCCTTCTCGTAATCCCATGAATTCGGCAATTACCTCATCATTCTGAAATGTATCTAGAACTAGTGGTCCTTGTTGGTCCCAATCGACTAACTCAGGGTAAACTAAGGAGATGCCATCGTCAATGCTGGTAAATTTTGGTGAGGATGCAGACAACATGTAGACAGATTCGGTGATGTTGTATATGAGATTATCATCATCCAACTCTACATCGGACTCTATCCAATATTCTCCTTCACTAGTATCATATTCGTTGTCGAAATAAGGAGTGAAGGTTTTAGAGTCCTGGTTGTCAATGTCGTCTGATACCTTAGATGGGTTGGACTGATGGGGTTCAGATGATGGGTGTTGTACGACATGGGAAGTTGTAGTGGGACTTTGACTATTTGGTGCCTGTTCAATTTTGAATGTTTGCCAAAACTGTTGTTCAGAGGTCAGTTCTCCTGGTTCGACAAATAAATCATCAAGACAACAGTCACTTAGGGATCGTTCTGAGCCAAATTCCCATTCATGGGAGTCAGTTTTAGTGAGGGTTTCCCTAGTAGTCTCGACACTATCAGAAGCATGTACTCGCTCATTTGAAAGTCCAAAGGTACATCGATCGTCATTTTCGGGTGATCCAAACCCTAATCCAAGATACTTCAGAATTTGAAAAGTTTCTATGGGTTCCCTTCGACCAGTTTTATTTTTTCCTAGGCCACTAGTACCGTCATAGCCTTTGGCCTTCATTATGTCATAACCTTTGCCATATCTTTGAACTGGTAATGGGGGTAGTGTGACAGTATCCTTATAGATCCATCATGTGATGTCAGCAAGGTCTTCCTCACTCATGTCTCCCCACTTGATAAAAACTGTATTCGGTGGAACTTTGAAGGTTTCTTGAGGTTCCATTCTGAAACATGGCCGACCATATATCTTTGGAGCCGTGGGTATTGTTGTTATGTTGTATGTTGTATTTAGTTTGAACTCTCTGCAGTCGAGGTCCTAGATTTTGACAGTTGATTCAGTCTTAGGGCTGGTGGAAGGTGGTGGTGTGGTGGAAGATGTGGATGGAGCAGATGTGGAAGATGACGTGAGTGTGGAAGGGTCGATATACTTGGATGACGAGGAGCCAGGTGCTTCTCTGTTAATAGGTACTTAGTTTTCAGAGATACCCCTTAAGTTTTTACAATATTGGAAAGGGTCAGGGTCTCCGTATATGGTTACTTCTGTGCCGTCAAATGGAAACTTTAGGCATTGGTGGTATGTAGACGGAACAACTTTTAAGGTGTGAATCCATGGATGACCAAGTAAGATGTTATATGGTAGTTCCAAATCCAGGACCTGGCAGGTTGTGTCTACAATGACTGGTCCCACTCTGATAGGGAGAGAGATAACGCCCTGTGAAGAGCGTTCCTCATCATAATATGCTTTGATCACTATACTTTTTGTTGGGTCCATGCACACATCAGAGAACCCTAGAGCCTTAACCAGTTTGAGGGAGCATATATTCAATCCTGCTCCGCCATCTACTAAAACCCGTCTAACTTTGTGCTTGTGGACAAAAGTTTCTATGTGCAACGCATCATTATGGTTGGTTTTATGTGATGAGTAATCTTGATCCGAGAAGGTGACGTGGTGTGGCGTAGTGAGATATCCCACCATAGTTTCAAACTGATTGACATCGATGTCCTTGGGGACTGACAACTCTAGGAGAGTTTTATCTAGGATCTCTTTGTGCGTGGGAGAGATACGCAGCAGCTCGAGTATAGAGATTTGTGCAGGAGTCTTTCCTAGTTGGTCAATGAGGTTGAACTGACTTTTGGGTTTCCATTACTGTGTGGTTGGGACAGGTTTTGGCTGTTTAGTAGATGGAGCAGGTTGTGATTGTTTAGCAGATGGGCCCGGTATAGTGATTTTGGCTTGTCTAGCGGGAGGTGGACCAGCTATAGTGACCTTGCCACTTTGAGTAGTAGCATTACATTGGGGTGCTCTCTTGACCGTAATGGTATTGATGCACTCATCGTCAGTTTGGACATTATTTATAATTGGTCCACTAGAATAATCGTACTTGGCTCGGGCGAAGTTAGCTTGATTCTGTGGACTTGAAGTGGAAGCGTTATGAGAACCATGGTCCTGCAGTGGATTCTTGTGGATAGTATGATCTGAATTGGGAGTGAATTGTGATCCACCTACTTCGATGGTGCGACTTTCGATAAGATATTGTATTATGTTTTTCAATTGTCGATAGTTAGAGGTTGTATGCCCTTTTGCTTGATGGTATTCGCAAAGTGCATTGTCATTCCACCATACTGGTTTGAATTGTTCTGGGTCATATGGTTTTGATTCTGAAAGTATGATGACCCCATGCTGGAGGCATTTCCTAAGGACTTCTTCAATGGGTTCACCCAAATGGGTGTATGTGTGACCCCTAGGAAATTGTCTCATCTAATGGTATTATCCTTGATTCTTTTGACCGTTTTGGTTGTTTGAAGAAGTATTGGGAGGAGGTGTCAATGTCGTTGTTGGTCTGTTTTGTTGTTGAACCCCTTTCAGGGCCAATACAGGACCTACAGTGTTTGCAGTCTTGGCGTCAACAACACCGTCATTTGTAACGTGCTTATTTTTAACCCAATATTTGTTTTTGTCGGCGGGTGGATTGACGTTTGTGTTTTTGGATCCATATCTCAATTCTCCCTTTGCGATAAGGGCTTTTTCAATCTGGACCCCCTTTTCAACTAATTCTGTGAAGTTTGTGCAACAATGTATTTGCAATGCAAATTTTAGGGGCCCTAGAAGTGTTTGGACAAACATGTCGACTTTTTCCCTTTCGGGGATGTCAATGTGACATCAGCTAGCAAGGATTCTCCATTTTTGAAAGAATGGGATAAATGTCTCACCAGCATCCTCTTGTGTGAGATTGCACAAGCTAGTGATAGAGGTATCCATGTCGATGTTGTACGCATAATTTCTTATGAATTTTTGTTTAAGCTCATCCCATGTCTGGATATCCTTTTGAGTTGAAAACCATTCAAGGGCTTGACCCGCTATACTTTTAGAAAAAAGTCTCATCAGATATGTTTGTTCGTAGGCGATGTCCATACAATTGGTTGAAAATTCACGAACATGCTCAATGGGATTTTTCTTGCCTCTATATTTTGTGAAGTTGGGTGACACATATCCTGGCGGAAATGGAGGCATGTATAAGCTCATGTCGAATGGGTATGCATTTAGATCATATAATATTTCTGATTTCTTTCCTGAAATGTACATGTTTTGGATAGTTTTCTCCATATCCCTCATTCTTGTTTTGAGGGCGTCCACCGCAGGGTCGTTTATGTTTCCGTACGTTGGATTACCTGGTACACCATGTGTTCCTATTTGTTGTGTGTGAATATTAGTGTATTGTGGCGGTATGGATTGTTGTGGTATGTATGACGTGTGCAGATTGACATGCTGGTATTGGAAGTTATGATTGAGTGGATGTTGGTGTTGAAGGTTATGATTGGGTGTATGTTGATGTTGAAAGTTATGATTGGGTGCATGTTGATGAGTATGAACATTAGATGAGTAGGTTGGGATGTGGCCCCCAACCATGTGTGTCGTTATTTGGGGGATATGATGACCATGAATGTTATGATGTGTCAATGATGTCATGGGTTGTGTTACTTGGCCGCCTTGTGCGAATTGTTGATTTTGCCTAAGGGGAATATTTGTGTTTGTACCTTGGGAGGCAATGACATTTGACTGTGTTGTTGTGTTAATGTTTTGTTGTCCTTGGATAAAAATACGTCATGTGCCTCCTCCTAAAGGATTTTGTGAAATACCACTGGACGGATATGACGAAGTTGTGTTCATGGTAGTAGATGGAGTTGTCAAGGGGGGATTGTTGTGACTTGATGATGCCCCTGTGGCATTTACTGCGTGGCATTGACTGTCGTGATATTTGTGGTGTTTGGGGATGTTGGGGGTGTTTGGGATGTTGGGAGTGGTATGCACTGTCTTTGTGGTTCCAAAGGAAGTATTGCTCGTAGTATTTGGAAGTTGACCACTATGTGACATGTTATGTGCGTTGTTGGCATTAGGGTCAGGAGGTGTCAAATTTAGCATGTTAACATCAAATCCTTGTGGTAACTTAGCTCCTTCACTCAAGAGCATAGCTAAGAATCTATCTCTGTCATGATGGACCATTGTTTCAATGAGTTGATAGGCCTCTGGGTCTTGTGCCAATGCCTCTAAGTTTTCCTCAAGTAGTTGGCCATTTTCATCTTTTTGCAAGAATGGTTTGAATGGACTGTTTGATGAGGATTGCATTGTCATTGGAGGTTGATTGTCTAAATTGGAAAATGGATCGTAAAAGGTCCAGTTTGGGTCATGTGGAGGATTGTTGACAGTAAACGTGGGGTCTTGTCGAAATTTTTCCATTTGTCTCTTTTTTTTTTGAAGTCTAGTTTCGACCATAAATGAGATTGCTCAAATGGGAATGACAACTAAATGCAAGTATGACACTACGTGAAGTTTAAGTTCAAAATGACGACTAGAATGACTAATGTTTTTGGATTTTCATGAATAGGATATGCAATGTGCAATTTAGGACAAGGGTATCTAAGCACTTCTAAGCTCAAACTTTGTTTTCGATTTTGACTACCAAAGGACTTTGTTGAAAATGACAAGGTGACAAGGTCTAAATGACTAGTGAGTTTTCCTAACTAGACTTTTGAGTTGGAAAAAATCTCACAAAAGAGGACAATGACTAAAAAGGGGGTTTGATAACTTAGTCCAAGAGGGCCTAATTTCGAAAACAATGACTTTGCAAAGTGTGCTTAAGATTTTCCTAATCCTAAGTATGCAAAATGTGAACCTAGGGATAATCTAATTCCAAATGTATGCAAATCTAAAAGAATTGTTCTGAAGTATGTGAAACCATGGTGGTGAATAACAAATCGCAAACCAATGGTCAGACTTTGGAGTACTTCAAGCTTGGTTTCTGAAAAATCTCCCTGGGAAACAATGGTTGATAAATGGTTGAAAATTTGAAGACCCTCAAAAAGCTGAATGTGAAGTTTTAAATTTTGGATGTGCAAATGCCACTTTGAAGCTTCGAAAAGGCCAGCCAGCAAATGGCCTGCCTTTTCTGGGATTAGCGGTTTTGACCGTCGATGCAACTTTGATTTAGCGCATATGCTTTTCAAGAATTCAACAGCGTCACGACGCTATAGATGTACAAATGGCGGTCATGGACATGCTAAGCCAAATGAGCAGCTTATGCTATGTAAACTCTTGCGGTTCATTGCATACCTGTTTAAATTCAAAATGATTTTCTTTGTCGCTTTGATGGAAATTTTGATCTCGGCTTGGAGAATGTTTTGTTTCGAATCAGATAGAACCGTAAGACTTGAAAACATAGCATTTTGAATGTAAAATCCAACACACATCGATAAGCACAATCTTAGGGTTAGGCTTATGACACATTCGCGCAGGGATTCACTTGCCTCCCAACCAAAAGATATCCGTGAGCGTAGAATTTAGAAGCTTAGCTATTGTGCTCCTCTTTATAGTGCACTCTCTTCTCGTGCCAAATCCAAGCTTCCAAACTTCTATGAAACTCCTGTATGGCGAAATACCGACCACCCTTACTACAAACCGCGAAGTGTGGATGCCTCTAATGACCGGTCTCTGCGTCATACGCTTAGCAAATAGGAAGTGGCTTTGGCTTTCTATACAAGAGTTTTAGGAAGTTAGGGACCTCCGTCATGGCCACATGGGCAAGAGATTAATCACCATTAAGGTGGGTACCTAGCCCTAAGAGGTTAAGCCTACCAGGTTTAAGGAGTAATAACCCACCAGATGACACATCCACACAAGCAACCTTAGGTTTTCCCTTAAGGTTTACATTTATATACTGGTCGGGGTAGCTTGGCTTTAGCTCCGTTGCCAGTTTGAGTCACGTTGGGGTGATGAAATCCCCAGGTAGGCCCAATTTCTAGAGTTGGTAACTGTTTCTCTTACACCCAAGATCGCCCGAAAGAGCGAGGGGAGAGGATACTCCAATATACCAAGTTAGGGTAATAACAGATAAGAATGGGTTTGGTTTTCAGATCACGAGGTTTTCACCAAGTGAGAGCATACTCACCTACCATTCCGCAAACACAATCAAATAAAGAAGACACGACTGTTCTTTTTATGTGCACCAAAGTTAAATGTTTTCTAATCTAAAAAACAAGCACAATGTTTGTTTTATTCTATCTTCGACATTCAAATCTGCAGACAAAATATTAGTAGTCTCTTTATGCAATGGTCTTTGACACCCGAATAGTAACTGCCACACGCTACAAATGAAGATTAGTAACACAAAAATCTAAGCTAGCTAACATGCAGGAATGAAAAACCAGACAACCAGAAAATCAGAAAACCAGAAGAAACCAAAAAGAAACCAGCAACTAGAAAACCCTAAAATCCAAAAATCAGAATGTCAAAAATGAACAAAAAATTTTACCAGTCAAATGCGGCATGACAGAGCAGATGCGTCGTTCTGGACTTCAAATGCAGCATGACTGATCATATGCGTCATTCAAGATATCAGTTGTGGCTTATCAGGGCGATTGCGGCTCTTCTGTCAGCGGATGCATCGCGATGCATCAAATGCGTCACGATGTTTTTAAAAAATAGATGTCTTGATCCATACCTGTACCTACAAAATAGCAGAAGACACAAAAAAAACGTACGAAAAACCAGAAAAATGGAGTTGGGTTCACCAATGTAATCAATGGATTTCTTTTTAGGTTTGATTAGGAGTGTTAGCAATAAACAAATAAGTGACACGAAACCCAAAGATCTTACAAAACACAATGGAAGTAAAACACAAAATGATTATACCTAATCGCCGAGACTTCCATGATTCACTTTTGTAATACCTTCTTGCTTGCTAGATGATGTTGCCCTTAGATTCTTTGTGTGAGAAAATCTACAAATGCCTAAGTCCTACACCAAGCTTTGAAGGATTTATGCTATGTCTAAATGCCCATGCCTATGACAATTTCTAAACTTGATCAAATATAAATACTAAGTAATGAAAAGCCTAAGAATGCAAGTGAGTAAATGCCTATAATATGCCTATATAAATATAAAATGTCAGCGTGTCTGTGTGTAATCGAAAAGTGAGAGGAAAATTCCATTTTATAGAAAATGTCATTTTGAGTGGACGAACGAGATTAATTGAGGATGAGAACCTAAAATGAGAGGTCCAAATTAAATCTGAGAATCCCTAATTAGGGTTAGGGAAAAATCCTTAATCGAACGGTCAGAATAATATCTCAGATAATCGGATCAACGATGGAAAATAAATGAGGAAATTAATTAAAGAAATAAAGATTTTCAAAAAATCAAGAAGATAAGATTGCCTGATTTGTGAGATTCGAAAAATCAAGAAGATAAGATTTGGATTGAAGATTCAATTTGGAAAATCAAGAATCTGCCTGATTACTTGATTTTTGGAAGATTAGTTACTATTTTGAATTAAATTAATTCAAAATAGTGATTTTGTGAGATAATAAATAATCTTTTTCAGATTATTTATCAAAATGGACTGACAGTTAAGATTGAGATGACATTTTAAATAATTTAATTTATTTAAAATGAGAGGACTATTAAATTGGCAATTAAATAATTAAATTTAATTATTTAATTTAGAAGATAAGATCAATTAATTAAATAAATGCAACCAATTCTATTTAATTAAGAGGATTAGTGATGGTACAAATAAATAAATGTAATTCATTTATTTAATAACGAAGAATTAAATGTAAAGGAAATTAAATAAATTGCAGATTTATTTAATTATGGAAGACTTAGACAATTAATGACGATTTAATAAACAAATAAAATTTATTTATTTAATAATCATGAAGAATAATGACATCAATTAAATTAAAATAATTATGAATTATTTAATCAATAGTCGAATGTGGACCAAGGACATAATTAAATGTCATAATTATGCTAGGACGAAAGTGGTAAAAATGAAGCTTGCAGGCCTAGGTCATTTTTAGGTGTCTACAAATGGTATTCGAAATGAGGTCTTGGCGAGTTTGATGTGTATTGCCGACCGCCGATAAGGATATACTTCTCGGTGAGAAACTTTTGCATCAGAGAGAAGTCTTGGCGAGTGGCTCCGGTCTCACCAACAATGTGAATGTGCTTTACCAAAGGTTATATAGTCTTATCGACTCGAATGTCACACTGATATGTTGTTTCATCGGCGAGAAAGCCTATATGTCTCAGCGGCAAGAATGCATTACGGGGTATATCGGTGAGACTAAAATACATCAGAGAAATGCCTTGGTGAGTGCATTGGGTCTTGCCAACTAAACACAAAAGGGATTCTATTGAATAGCTTTCGGAATGAAGTCTTGAAGTCTTGCCAATCTGAATGTCACACCGATAGAGATACGCATTGGCAGGAGTTAAGTCATTGAAGTAAGGTCTCAGTGAACATGTCTAGTCTTGCC
>VDFB02139827.1:0-12117 GCA_007258455.2 Sequoia sempervirens | reverse complement strand
AGACAAGGATTCATATAAGATTTGATCCTATCTACTCCAACTACTCCAATCTATTGATTGTTAGATATTGACCATTAGTTGTAAATGTATTGTTAGAGTTTGTATTGGTAGAGTATGTATTGTTGAACTTACTCTTTGATGAGTCCAACTCTGTAGAGCTGTAAGGTTAAACTATAATGGTATGAGCTGAAGCTCAGTATGTGTAATCTTTATTCGGTTAATATAAATGTTTTATTTCTACATTCCCCCCTTTCAATTTCTATAAAAAACAAACCTACAAAAAATAGAGTTGAATTTGCTTATATAAGGGCAGCGAGTGACACATCTAATGGAGCTAATGATGCCCCCAACCTAACTAAAAGCTATGCCAATTCCTATTTTCAAACTATGATCAGGGAAAAGAAAACAAAGTACATACACCTGATGATGAATATGTGAAGGATGATCAAGAAAGTGCTAATGATTAAAATCCATGACACCCAATCATCATATCTAAATATTTGGTTGTGATATTACCGTTGCTCTGTTCCCTTGATCTTATATCTCTAGGTTGAATAATAGTTTAAGGACTTTTATTGCATTAGATTTGACAGGCATAAGACCTTTTGAATAGAGTAAGAAAATTTGAATTTTTGCATTAACTATATGCTATAAAAATGTTCTTTGAAGGTTTAACTATGATTATTTTGATAGCAATTACACCTCTTACTACTTAATAATAAGTACAATAGAACCAGGGTATGATATCCTATTTACTATGTCATACTTATCTAACAAATAACATTCATGGATTCCTTAAAAACTGATACAAGAATTTACCAAGACAAAAAATAATATCAACCACAATGAAATAAAAGACAAAAAATGCACAGATATCCACAAATAGTTCATGGGATAGAATTTATCTGAAAGTCACAAGTCTGCCTGCTCATTCCATCTAGTTTTACATCCTTAAATTATAAAGTCAGTTTCTCACAAACATATATTGCCAGATAATACCATCTTCATCTCCATTTCTGTAATGACTAATTACTCATTACTTGTATGCTTTGTTTTTATCTTTTACAATTTTCTGTATTTTTAATTTCTTTATCCCCTGTTTCCATCATTACTCTTTGTTAATTTCTATAATTCCAACAACAGACACTGTACAATAAATTCACGTAAAGAAATATGATTTATAAATAATTACTACAATCAAGTAAATAACAACTAATAACAACGAAAGCAAAAATAATAAGAAGCCAAACACAAAAAGACAATAACATAGATATACCTAGGAAACCCCAATGTGGGGAAAAACCTGCAAATGTTGGATCTTCTATTCAGCCTAACAACAAACTTTTCTTTTGAAAATACAATATAAGTTTGCTACAACAATCTTGCATTTATAGAGCCTAGCCGTTTTACTTAGTGTGCAAGGAAAGAATCTTTCCTTGCTTTCTTTGGCTTTATTTACACATAAAATCACTCTAGGATTTATCTTATCCTCACAAACTCGGAAACATTCTATTAAAGAATAAAAAGCCTGTTGTTGCTAAAAATCCAACTCGAATTGTTTTAAAGCATATCTAATCTTGAGTTGCTTTAAAACAAATCCATATCCCACTTTTCTAGCTACAAAAATCAACACTCCCTCTTAGCGAGGAAAGTGTTCTGCACTACACCCAACTTGTCCCTAAAGAATTCAAACTTGCTCTTCATCAAGGCCTTCGTCAGGATATCTGCTATTTGTTCGTCCGTAGGAATGTAATTGAGCTTCACTATCCCCTTCTCCACACAATCTCTGATGAAGTGGTACTTGATCTCAATGTGCTTTGACTTGTCATGAAACACTGGATTCTCAGAGAGTTTGATGCAACTCTGATTATCACAGTAAATGACTGTAGGATCCAACTCCTGATTAAAGAGCCCAGCTAGAAGTTTCCGAAGCCAGATAGCCTCACATGTAGCCATACCGCTATATACTAATTCTACGTAACTCAAGGTAATTGACTTCGCTTCCTACTGTACCAAGAGACTGCTCCTGATCCCAATCTGAAACTACACCCTGAAGTGCTCTTTCAATCAACTGTACTACCTGCCCAATCTGCATTAATAAACCCCTTGAGCTTCACTCCATCTTGCTAAACATACTTCATCCCATAATCAATTGTGCCTTGGAGATATCTCAAAACATGCTTCACAGCTATCCAGTGCACACATTTAGGTTCCACCATAAATTGACTGAGTGAGTTCATTGCAAAACAAATGTCTAGCTTGGTGTTGACCAGATACATAAGAGAGCCTATCAATTGTCTGTATAAAGTTGAGTCCACTGCCTTTGATCTAGAAGCGTCAATCTTCTTCCAATTGGTCACAAGTGGCGTTGACATAGGCTTACAGTTTTCCATCCTGAATCGCTTCAAGATATCAATTAAGTACTTCCCTTGTCCAAGGAAGATATCTCCCTCTTTTTGCCATAACTCCAATCCCAGAAAGTAGTGCATCAACCCCAAGTCCTTCATCTCAAACTCTCCTGCAAGAAGATCCTCATTGTAATGTAAGCATGAGCTCCTCTGACCCTGTGAGAAATAGGTCATCAACATATAACAACAATATGAGAAGTTTTCCCTTCACCTGAACATAGTATAGGTTCAAATCCGCCTCACTCTTGATGAAGCCCACACTCTGCAAGTAACTATCAATACGTGAATACCACACCCTAGGAGCTTGCTTGAGTCCATACAGTGCTCTTTTCAATCCGCATACATGAGAATCCCTCTCATGTGCTTCAAACCCTTCTGGTTGCTCTATGTAAATCTCTTCCTCAATCACCCCGTTGAGGAAGGCTGTCTTTACATCCATCTGATGAATCCTCCAACCCATCTGTGCTGCTATAGAAATGATAGCTCTTATGGATGAGTACTGCCACTGGAGCAAAAGTCTCATCATAGTCGACTCCTTCCTTCTGTGAAAACCCCTTAGCCACAAACCGGGCTTTGAACTTTTCCACACTACCATTTGCAGCATGCTTAATCTTATATAGCCATCTCGAGCCCACCACAGACTTATCTTCTGGTCTTGGTACTACCTCCCACACACTGTTTTTCATGATGGAAGAATACTCTTCCACCATGGCATCTCCCCATACTTGGTGCTTGGATGCCTCCTGAAAGCTGGAAGGCTCTACTTCAATTAATTCACTCATAAGTGCCACATAATTTGAATAACGTCTGGGAGCCCTTCTTTGTCTGACTGAATCTTGAGGATCACCTACATATTCTTGAGCCTCTCTTAATGTTTGCTCAGCTGCCCTGTTTCTCCTCTTCTCACTAATAGGAATATGAGGCTGAGGAATTATTTGTTCCTCTATCTGATCATCCTGCTTGTTCTGCTCTCCAGCTTGTGTGACTGAAGTTTGAGGAATTTATGCTACCTCAACTGTGGATGTTTGTTCCTCCTCATTCATCAAGTTACTTGACTTCTGAAGAGCCCTCTCTTCCTTAAACTTCACATCTTTGCGAACCACTATTTTCCTGAGAGTAGGAATATAAACCCGATAAGCCTTAGAAGTTTCACTGTACCCAACAAGGATACCCTTCTCTGCAGTAGGTTCCAACTTGGTTCTCTTCTCAACAAGAATGTGACAATACACAAGGCATCCAAAGATGTGAATGTGTCCCAAATCTGGTTTCTTACCAGTGAATGCCTCTTCTGGAGTCAATTTGCCCAACACTTTGTGAGGGCTCCTATTCTGCAAATACACAGCTGTGTTGCAAGCTTCTTCCCATAAGAACCAAGGCAGATCTTGATTATGAAGCATGGCCTTGGCTGCTCCAACGATAGCTCTATTCTTCCGTTCAGCAACCCCATTCTGCTGAGGGTTGTACGGAACTGCCAACTCTTTCTTGATACCTTCCTGAGCACAAAAATCTTTGAAGGCATTCGAGGTATACTCGCCTCCATTATCAGACCTCAGTATCTTGATCTTCTTCCCAGTTTGGTTCTCCACGAGAGCCCTAAACTCTTTGAACCTATTGAAGACTTCATCTTTATTCTTCATGAAATATATCCATGTCTTCCTGGAGAAATCATCAATGAAGGTAACATAATACTCATATCCATTCAAGGATGTTGTTGACATAGGTCCACACACATCTGAGTGTACGAGATCCAAAATCCCTTCGGATCTAGTGTCGCTACTTGGAAAACTGGTCTTGGCATATTTCCCAAGAGCACAACCCTTGCACACCTCATGCTTTTCTGTCTTCATCTCAGGCAGCCCTGTCACTATTTCCTTAAGAATATTAAGTGCTCCATAGTGAAGGTGAGCCATCCTCTTGTGCCACAATTCTCCTATCCCTTTACAGCTACTAACCAATGCATGTGCTGGCTCAAACTATAACCGAAACAAGCTGCCATGCCTGACACCAATCACTTTTGCAATCTTGGAATCTTTGGGACGAATATAGACTTTTCCCCTCTCAAAGGTCACAATGTAACCCTTGTCTTCCAAAGTAGAAACTGAGATTAAATTCTTTGTCATGCCAGGGACATACAACACATCCTCCACCAACAAAGGTTTGCCAGACTCCCTCTGAAACTTGATGGTGCCAATACCAGTTGCATGGTACTTGGCATTGTCTCTGAGCTCAATATAGAAATCCAGCTTCTTCTCCTCCAACTTGGTGAAACATTCTTTGACTCCCGTCATGTGGCGAGAAGCCCCACTATCAATATACCATACCCTGTTGGCAATTGAACTTGAGAGACAGGCAATGAGCGAAAACTCATTTTCAAATCGTGATGCAAACTCGTCCACCTCTGCTGTAGCAGCAAATTGCTTCTTCTGCTTGTCCCTATTTTTCTTATTCGGACATTGACTGGCATAGTGACCCATCTGATGGCAGCAAAAACATTTAATCTTGCTCAGATCTTTCTTCTTCCCACTCTTGGAAGAAGAACCTTCCGATTGCTCTTTATTGAAATTCTTCTTACCCTTGCTTGCAAGAGCAAGATTTTCTTCTATCTTGAACCCTTTGTATGATCTCCTCGATGAGCACTCTTCACAGATTCTCCCTAACAAATCATCCTAAAGTCTTGCCTAATCAGTAAAATTGCATCTCACGCCGGACAACATTAATTTGAAAAACACTTCCCAAAGGCTTTGGGAAAACTATCTGCTATACACACCAACTCATATTCTTAATCATCTCTCCAACAATGCCAGCTCATTCCCCACTGCGGTTAGCTCGGGACAAGCAAGAGGTCAGCACACCGCCTTTGGAGATCTTCGTATTACGTACTTGGTCCTTGAGCATCATCTTACAACTCTGATAGTCGCTCTAATAAAGTTTTGTGAGTGTATCCCACATCTCCTTGGTGGTGTCTTTCCCTGATAAATGAGGAATTAAATGATCTCTTACTCCATCTAGGATAATCCTTTGAGCCTTGGCCTCTTTGACTTCATGTGAATCTAAGGCAACAAGATCATTTGTTGGTGGTGTCACTTCTGTACTAGCATAGATCCATAGCCTGTTTTCCTTGAGAACATATGTAATCCGAACCTTCCACTACAAGAAGTTAGATGCACCCTCAAGCTTGTCCTCGTATCGAATGCTGGTTGCCATAGCCACAAAAAGAACTAGAGATGAAAATATGATGATTTTTTTTTCTTGAAATCTGCGTCACAAATCTTGGCTTTGTATTCAAAGTTTAGAGCTCTGATACCATGTTAATTTCTATAACCCAACAAAATATTAATTGCTCAATAAATTTACAGAATATAATCAAATATTTGATTTATAACAATTAATACAACTGGGTTAATTAACAGCTAATAACAATGGAAGCAAACATAACAATAAGCCAACATAAAAAGACAATAACATGATATACCTGTGAAAACCCCAATGAACTCAAGAATGTTGGATCTTCTATTCAGCCTAACAGCAAACTTTTCTTTCGAAAATACAATATGAGTTTGCTACATCAATCTTGTATTTATGGAGCCTAGCTGCTTTACTTAGCGTGCAAGGAAAGAATCTTTCCTTGCTTTCTTTGGCTTTATTTACACATAAAATCACTCTAGGATTTATCTTATCCTCACAAACTCAGAAACATTCTATTTAAAGAATAAAAACTACGGTTGCTGAAAATCCAACTCGAATTGTTTTAAAGCAAATCTAATCTTGAGTTGCTTTAAAGCAAATCCATATCCCACTTTTCGAGCTACAAAAAATCAACACTCTTTTAGAATTCTCCATACTATACTTCTACTATCTTCTATATTTTATCAATCTAAAAGCATCAGATTCTGCAATCACCAATAAATTAATTAAGTATGTTTGAAGATGATGGTTCAAATGGTAAGCAAAGATAAGTTACACATCCTTGGTTGCAGGTTTAAGTCACGCTGGTGACATCTTAGTAAATTTATCATCCAGGGAATGGACCCCCAATATATCTGGGGCCCAGGGGTTGGCCATAATCATTCATTTACTGATAATTAGAGTATGCTCCGAAGTACTAACCTCATCCAACTAAATACTCTTCAACTTATTGACATTGCAATGTCCAAAACAGGCCTCCAAAAAAATATCTAAACAACTAAACAAAAAATGATGGATTAAAGGTTAAAAAATACCCCTAAAGCCAAAAAATTTACATCGTAAATCCCTAATCCACAATGAAGAATGCATAAAACATAATACAAGTTATTAAGTTAGACATAAACACTGAACTGAACTATGTGAACAAACCTACCCTCCAACGAGAGTTCTCGACCGTCAAACCCTCTTCCACAACAACAGAGACAGACTGAAAATTGCAGTTGTGATAAAATAAAAGCTAGCAGTTAATCTGATTTGTAGGAATTTTGAATGATTTGGTTCAAACAGAAACAAAACCAACATGAACAATTGAATTATGATAAATACTCTAACAACTTCCAAATTTTCTCTATAAAATTGAATTTCCTTGTTTGACTCACCAAATGAACAACATTTCCCCGCCAATCAACATAATCAAACCACCACAAAATCAAAGATTTCAAACCCCCAAAAACTACACTTTTATACACTGCAATCATGAATTTCCATACACTAACGCAATTCGATCATCAAAACACAAGGTGTGCAAACAAAAACACAGAATAAAAATCTCATAAGCGAAGCGTACCAAAAATAAAGAAATAATTCGTTGTTCATTTATCTTTCTAGATATGGTGCATGCACCATCTATCTGCTACCACTTAAAATTTTAAATTGTATTCTTTAATGTGTCACTTAATTCTCACCTTGGCACTGATGCATGATAAAAGGCATGTAACAAAAAGAATCCAATGCCTCATATAAAGGCTCGCGGTTTTCTTTAAACTGTCCCCTTGATGTCTTTAATACACATCTAAAACTTTTACAAGAAATATCGTGTCGCTTACTCATTATTGAGTATACTAAAATTTTGCAACAAATACTCATAATGCCATGCCTCCACAGTGGTCTTTTACTTGCATTAAAAACGAATTTAAGACTGCCACATAGTGGCTTCAAAAAAGTTTTAAAAGATAATAAAATTAGTTTTAATTTGCCATGCCACCAGGGCCTTCATGTTATGGTTTTGAAGTTATTTTGATAAGCATTTATAATATAAAACACCCAAAAACTAACTTTCACTTCATGCATTACAACTAACTTTTTATATTTCCGTTGAAGAAGCTTATTCTATATTAATTATGCATTATCTAAAAAATGAAGGGTGATGATTTCAAGAACTCTCCTTGATTTAAGATAGAGTTTTTATGAACACACCAAAATGCCATTGTAAAATGTCTCTCGACTTAAATATTATGTAAATTTTATTTAAAAAGTAGGAGTTTCATATTAAGAGTATATTTAAACCTAATTATGTCAAATTATTTTGGCACACTTGAGATTATATTGGACAAATTCTTAAGAATTCATGTCTAATTATTTTGTACCTAAAGTAAATTATATAATATCTAATAATAATAATTATTTAATTATAAGTTTATTTGTAAACATATATTTTTCTTTAATTAATTAAATAATAGTTGATTATATATTTATTCATTTTTTTCTTAAACAAATAACTTTTTAGGTTTTTTTTTCATTTATTTCAATATTATATCTAGCATTCCTCGTCTAATATATTTCTTTCATTAATTTGTTTCCTTGTTCATTTCTTCTTATCATAAGATAACATCATGGTTGCACCTTTATTCATTTTTGGGTCTATTTATTTCTCTACACACACCTATATGACTATATATATAAAATATAATCATATGTTCGCTCATTTATTTTGTGTACTTATTTCTATTATATAACTATATCTTTGTTCATTTTTTTGTGCAATTTTTTTTCTATACACACATACATGTTCTATATTTATATCAATATAACTTCACCATGTCATTACACATTTGGGTTTGGAGGTGAGTATAGATGGAAAAAAAAGGTTCAAATATTCTAATCTAACAATTATTTGAGTAACTGTTTCTCCATACACAAAATCTATTTAGATTAAAATTGACTTTCTGGACATGAGTGTAGAGATGGAAAAACTTTGTACATGAAGGATTAAAATTGAATCCTTTGTGTACACAATGGATGAAAAAATAGTTAAAATATGGTAATCAACAAAATAACAATTATTTGAGTAATTATTCATCCGTACACAAGAATAGTATCAAATTTTGGGAGGTGAGTATAGATGAAAAAAAGTTAAAATATTATTTGTGCAAAGGAAAAAGAAATGTACTCTTAAAAAAATATCTCTATTGATTTGGTGGTTTAGTCCTCATGGCTCTGTTCTTACTACTAGTTTGTTTGCTGTTGTTGTTCTTGTCCTACTATTCCTAATTGGTTGTTGTGTTTTATTTTTACCAGGATGTTCTACCTAGTTGCAAGCTTTGAGTAAAAACAATTATTTGAGTAACTGTTTCTCCATACACAAAAGATTAGGATTAAAATTGACTTTCTGGACATGAGTGTAGAGATGGAAAAACTTCATGTGTACACAATGGATGAAAAAACAGTTAAAATATGCTAATCAACAAAATAACAATTATTTGAATATAGATGGAAAAAAAGTTAAAATATTTTAATCTAACAATTATTTTAGTATAGATGGAAAAAAAGTTAAAATATTCTAATCTAACAATTATTAGAGTAACTATTTCTCCATACACAAAAGATTAGGATTAAAATTGACTTTATGGACGTGAGTGTAGATTGAAAAATGTTAAATATTTGGTATTCCAGAGGTGAGTATAGATGGAAAAAAAGTTAACATATTTTAATTTACCAATTATTTGAGTAATTATTTCTATATAGGCAAAAGATCAAGATTGATTTCTCAAGGTGAGTATAGATGAAAATAAATTAAAATTTTCTAATAAACAAAATAATGTTTCTCCCTACACAAAAGATTAGGATCAAATTTCTAGAGGTGAATGGAGATGTCATGAGAGAGGTTCCCCTTATTACTAAATGTTCATTGACAATTTGAATCTCTATAGATAAAGAAAACAACATCATTAATTGTATGCAGTGTTTTCTTTTCCTTACAATATCAAAAATAAGAAATTTACAAGCATATAAATATTAAAATAAATTGATGCAGCACCTAAATGTTATTTTTCCACATCTTTTAAAATGTACATAATAATATTTAAAAAATCAATTATTTATAAATTTTAATTTATATTCATACCAATAATCAATAAAACAAATAAAAATTATAATAAAACCTCAAAAAAAACCTTTATTTAAAAATAAATAAATCTTTAATATTAAAAGTACTTGAGCACAGCGGAATCCGTGTTTTACTCCATTTTTAACGCACAGCAAATGCCAATTGTACCCACCTGCGAAAGAGCAGTGCATCAACTTTTCCCGATTGAAATTTAGTCCCCGTCTTACAGTGGTAGTATGAACGCCAGACGTGAAAAAATGGATCCGATTTCCAACACTGTAACAACCCACATTAAATTTTCATGGGAATCGATTAAATCATGTAGTTTCCAAACACCTATCACAGTTGCCGCATGCGAAATCCAGATCGGTCACCTCACTGTAAATCTTACATTTAATTTGGGCAGCCCTAATAAAATACACGACGTCTTAAAAAAAACCCTAATTTGGGCTTTTACTTTCCAAGTCATCATTCCAGCTTTCCAATTTTCTCGATATTTGGATGAAATTCAGCGGAAAAACAAAAAGCCCCTCAAACAAACGAATCCACAGTTAAACCAAAATCTCTCATTTAGTCAAAACTTTATTACATAAGTCCTCCTACGACACCGAGCCTCCACAACGTCTCTTTTGGCCATTTCCAGTCTTGATATATAGTTTGTATGGTGTAGAGGCAACACAAAACGGAGCATTTGCCAGTGCACTATTTCTCAGGGTTTTAAAGTAACTTTGTGGGGTTTACGCTGGTCTTGCTGAGAATTGTATGAGCTGAAAGAAGAAGTTGTTGGAAAATTTGCACAGTCCAGAACCCAATGGTGAGGTAGGCCAGCTTGAATTCCTGCAATGTGTTTTGTATGTTGCATTGCATGATAGGATTTGCAGGTGTTGCATTTTTTTTTGGTTTTTTCTGATTACGGATGTTATGGTTTTCCAATTTTTAATGTGTGGGGTATTTGGGCATGAGTTTGTATGTTTTAATTTGAAGCAAGGGCCCTGTTCATGTTAGCTTGCGAGTCCAGTGGATTGGAAACACGCATTGCATTGAAGCAAGGGGCCCCTGTTGATTGTGATCTGCGAGCCTAATGGATAGATTCTGCTTTGGCATTCTAATTCAATTTTAACAAAACGAAATTGATGAAATAGCAGCCTAATTGTTTCGGTTGATTACATTTTCAGATAGTGATTTTATTTTATTTTATTTTAATGGGGAGGAGTTTAATCCTTAAACCTAACACATTGCATTGCAGCAAGGGGCCATTTGATTGGCAATTTGCTAGCCTAATGCATACAAATTGTGCTGGCATGCTAATGCAGTTTGGACAAATTAAGTTGATAAAATAGTAGACTTTTTCTGTTGATTATATTTTGCTTTTAAAAGTTCGATGGAATTTCATTTGAAAGAAGTTTAAGGCATTAAGCATGCTTGCATTGGAGCGAGGAGCTGTTGACGAAGGTTGTTTGTTAGTCTGATGGGTATAATTGGTGCATAATTGGTGCTGACATCTTAATATAATTTATTTTGGTATTAAGTTTTCTATATCTCTGTATAAGATTTATATGATTTATTTTCGATTTATTTTCAAAACCATATCTTCTTTATAACTATCTATATAGAATATAATCATATTCTCATTCTCGCCATAGAAAATATCTTTACAGCCTGCATACTATCAGTTTTTTTATGCACTGATATCTTTGGGATTATATTTGAATATAATAAAACTGTAACTTAATCCATTTCTTCTTTAGTATTTATACTCAGGTCTATTTTTCCTTGTCCATTTATTCTACTGTTAATTCATTTTAAAGGTTGTACCTTTTATCCATTTATTCTTGTCATACATATAATTTTTTAACTGTATCTTTATTTGTTTTTTTACACACATTTATGCATTTAAACACATATCTTTATCCATTTTTCTAAACACCCGTCTTTAATAGTATTTACTCTTATTTATTCATTTATTTACACATTTTGGACACATCTATTTCTGCATACACATCTATGGGACTATATTTATATTTAATAACTATTTTTATAATAATTGAATCTTTGTTCATTTTGTGGGACACATTTATTTCTGCATACACATATATGCCACTATATTTATATTTAATAAATGTGTTTATAATAATTAGATCTTTGTTCATTTTGTTGGGCACATTTAATTCTATAAGTATATACATTTAGGCATTGGCAAATTCACCGTTGGCAATTCACCATCAGAAAATTCACCACCAACAATTCACCTCAAGGAAAATTCACGGCCAACAATTCACCGCAAACTTTTAATGCGATGAATTTTCTGTGGTGGTGAATTTTCCTGGAGGTGAATTTGTCATGGGGGTGAATTTTCCCCTGGTGAATTGTTGACGGTGAATTTTCCAAAGCCATACATTTTTGCATACATCTATATAT
>VDFB02139826.1:0-18321 GCA_007258455.2 Sequoia sempervirens | reverse complement strand
AATATGACTTCTCAGCAACTTTTGCATATCAGAAGACGTAGATTTCTCAGCTCTTTCAAGAAATTCAGACATATCAACATGCCCTATTTCTGTATCTTTGATCTTGTCAATATTTGAAACGACGTGAGACGGAGAAATCTCATTCTGATATTTATCAAACTTATATTTCATCTTTTTGCCGGCTGGAGAAGTTGGTTCATCCGTCATTGAACAGGAATCTGCAAGACTGCGGTGAAAACCCCATAAGGTCAGAACATCATCAGCATCAACGTGAGTGGGCATGGCGGAACTCAAACCCTAGAACAATGAAATGAACTTTGGAAGAAAGATGGAAGGCGAATGAAGGTGGATTGGGAATGAATGGAATGGTGGAATGAAAAACAGCATTTTGTCTTCTTAAAACAGCAAGACAAAGAGATCTTTTAGCTTGGATTTGGAATTTCGTCCAAAAAGGTCAACTTTTGTGCTTTTTAAGGCAATTCGGGTTTTTGAATGACTTCAACAATTTCGGGACTTTTTGACACTTTAGCAATTTCTGCTTTTTGCAATTTCGGGATTTTAAAGAGCTTTGACAATTTTCACAAAGGCAATCGGGATTTTTTGGAAATTTAACAATTTTTGCTTTTTTGCAATTTTGAAAATTGTTATTTCAACTTCAAATCCCGAAAATGTATTTTTGAGCTAAAAACCCGAATGATAACACAAAGTGAATTATTTATTCTGGAAAATGATAATGGATGTTTGAAGTGAATGGATGAAAATGGTAGAAACGAATATGGTATATGAAAGTTTATTGCTGGAAATGGATGGTGAAATAGAAAAAAAATGCGTTTTCATCATATGAAGCATTTTTTTTAAATGGAAAAATGCATTATGTATGAAGTATGGAGGTATATGAATGGAGATGGTGAATGAAATGGAATATATGGAGTATGTGTGAGGCGGATGAAGTGTATATGAGAAAAATGAAAGACGTATTGAGAATAAGGAAATGCGTTTTTGAATGAAGGCGAATGGAGGCAAAGGAAAACGTGTATTAGATAATGATAAAAACGTGTTTTCAAATGAAGGCAAGCTGAGACAAAGAAAAACGCATAACATAAAGATAACTAATAAAGTAAAACGTGTTTTTGAAACTAACAGAAATATTAACAAATATATAAAATCGACCATCGCAAAAACAGAAGAAAAACGCGTAAAGAATAAAAACGCGTTTTTGAATGACATTGGAATCTAAAACAAATATATATATATGACAATGACGTTTTTAAATCTAAAACAAAAAGCATATAAATGAAAAAGACGGTGCTAATCAAAATGGCTAATATAATTCGAGTGGTTGTATGCGAAAACAGAGCAAAACCCTAGGGTTAAGAAAAAAGACAAGAACTTGCTATTTACCGATAAAGTCCTAATTTCAGTATTATGTCGCATAAAATCGTGAAATGGGAAGAATACAAGAAGAATTCAACCACCAATTTAGTAAAATCAACTTTTAAGCTTTTAATGCAAATACAACAAAACAGAATCAAGCCTTTGAGGTTTTGATATGTTTTTTTCTAACAAAATCGGCTAGCTGTACCATTTCAAAGCACCAGATGATGGATTTGACACCTTCATTTTAACAAAAATGAATACTTATGAAAAATTCGAACTTTTCAAGTCATTAAAGCAAAATCGGGTTTTTGAGACATTTTAGCAATTTTGCTTTTTGTCAGAATACAAAAACTTAACAAATTCGGGGTTTTTTGAGCACTTAAGCAATTTCGGGTTTTTGAGAAACTTTAGCAATTTTGCTTTTGAGTTCAAATTTCCCTATTTGCTGAGTTGCTCTGAAAACCCGAAATTGATGAAAAAGACACCAAAAACAACTCGTAAATTAAATTAAACGAAACGAAGGGGAAAAGAGGCCTGTTAATCAATTTAAAACAAGTAGATTTTCCACTCTTTGCACCCCTGTGAATGCGGCCTTTAGAGAAGAAAATCTCAAGTTTCAAATTTGATTATTACCTAAATTTTGAAACGAAGGTAAATTTATGATAACAGAGTGTAGATAGGGTTAGATGATCAATAAATGTGATCTATTTGAAAAATTGATGTACCATGCGCCAATACATAGCATATTGATGTATAACATCATTTTCCACATACTTTATGCGCCATCCCACCTTTTTTCCCACACTTCTATATAGATCAATCTAGCTCAAGGCTAGGGATATGTGATGTAGGAGCATTGAGGTTCACAAGTAATCATATGTCACCCAAAAAAAAATATTTTTTGTTTTTATTTTTTCCTTACTTTTATCGTGTTGTAATTGGTTTTGGTGATTCTTTCAAGAGGAAATTTTATATTAATTTTGGTCAAGTAAGAAATGCATCTTGTTGAAGGCTCAAATGGGTGTCTCCAATTTCATTTTGGTGGAAATTTGATCAAATTTGACTATATTTGAAGGAAATTGGAATTTCGAACATGCTTAGGAACAAATTGGATGTTTGGCATGTTTCAAGAACATTGGGAATTATCAAGAAGTTCATGTTCCATTAATTCTCATCAATGATTTCATGTTCCTATTAAAAGCTCTGATAGGTTTTATAACTTAGTTTTTTAGATAGAGTTTCCTTTTATCGGGTGGTTCCATCTCACCCAAAAATATCTAACGAGATGTATTTATATAAGGATCAGAGTTTCAAGGTGTTCTAGGAACACTTGAAACCATTGACAGTTCTTGTTCCCATACATATTTCTAATGGACTTGATAATTACCTCAACAAGTAAATTGGAGAGTTCCAGTTCTCGATACCTTTGAAACCTCATACAAAGTCTTCTTGTAAAAGAGGATCATAACATGTTAGATAATTCATGGAACACCATGAATATCCAATAAAGTTCCAAATTCCCCCTTAATATTCAATAGGTTCCTCAACACTTATTTATGTCATAAAATATGACTTCATTCAATCATAGGGTAGTTCCTAATGGGGTGAAACTCCTTGACCAAATGGAACAATAAGTTTGTATGAAGAAATCAAAGGATGGGATAGTTCCAAGTACACTAGAAATTGTTGATAAGTTCCTATTGGGTATGAATTTTTTTACCAAGCTTAAAACACTCATCCAAGTGGACATTATTCAAACATCTCCATTTTTCCAATTTTAGTTGAACTTCTCATGTCGATTCAATTTTTTAATTTTTAATGATTTAACTTCCTTGCCCAACGTATAAAAGGGAGGAGTGTTAGTGGTTTGGGGGTTCATCATTTATTTAGGGAAGAAGTGAGTTCATTGGTTCATTGGCTGGATGTTTATGAGATTTTGAAAAAGAAGAAGATTGCAATTGAAGAAGCTTATATTGATAATTTGAATTATATTGTATTGCTAATCATTTTGATTGTTGCACATGAATAAAACATTTATTACTATTGTGATTATGAATATTTTTTTCCTAATGAAGTTCCTTTTGTGGTTGCTAGAATTGGTTACCTAATAAGGTTCCCAATCTAGATCTATATTAAGTGGTATTAGAGTGATTCCTTGTTGTTGACTATGGGCGTGTCAAAGAGGGGTTTTGAAATTTTGTTGTAGGTGAGGAAGTAAGTGCATACCTACCACTATAAAGAATATAGAGAAAAAATGGCACACAAAGGATGTGGGAGATGAGGAGCATCATGGGTTGGTGATATGGAAATTATAGAAATGTTGAGAGGTATTACTACATATTAAGATGCTATGGAGATAGCATGGTGAAAAGGAGTACATGTGGAAGATATAAGTGAGAATGAAGAAAAAATAGAGGCAAGAGAATATGTGAATGAAGATTTAGAAGAACCAAAAAGAATATTTTTGTGGGAAATGTCCATAATAAGTAGTAAACCTGGATTAAATCCTCTCAATTTTAATGAAAATTATATGAATCCAAAAGAATTTATTGTCTAGATATCAAAGATGGATAAATACTTTTATTTTGAATCTAAATTGAAGACCCAAAGAAGGTAAAATTTTCATGTACCAAATTGAAAGGACATGCATCCTTGCGGTGGGATCATGTATAAACAAACATACAATAAAATGGAAAAGAGAAAATCAAATCCTGGGAAAGAATGATGACTAAATTGAAGGGAAACAAATTACCAATCAACTATCAAATAAGCTTGTTTAAGAAATTGTAGAATTTTTTTTAAAAAGGAGAAAAGTTTGCAAGAATATACAAAAGAATTTGATAGATTGAATATCTAGGCAAGACATGTAGATGATGACATTGAGAAAGTATCAAGGTATGCCAATGGTTTTCACCATTATATTCAAGATGGGATTAGTATGGTGAGAAGAAAAAGTGTCAAAGAATCCTATCAATATGCCTTGAAGGCATAAGAGAAACTTCCTAACAAAAAAAACAACTCTAGAGGTAGAGGAAGATTCTCATATGGAAGAGGACAATCTATTAGTGGTAGAGGTTGTCAGAATAGACAAGGAGAAGCCAACACTTCACAAACACTTAGGATAATAAAGGAAGAGGATATTATTCTAGAGGAAGAGGAGATTATTATCATGGTAGAGGATATTTTAGAAGAGGTAGAGGAAGAGGATTCAATGCTACATGTTTTTGATGTGGATAGATTAGGCATAGGGAATTTGAATGTCCTCGAATACAACATAGCAATGGAAAAGGAAAAGAGGCAATAATCAATGTGGCACAAGCAAAAAATAAAAGTGTGGCTTCACCAAAGTTTGGATAATATCTTGAATAATGAGAATCTTTGATGTTGTAAAGAATTTATTATACCTTGAAAATTAAAAAAGAACTAGTTTAAAGAAGAAATTTGTTCAGAACAAGATGCAAACTGGGTGGAAAATGTTGTAAAGTAATAGTTGGAAGTGAAAATACTAATAATATTGTGTTTGAAGAGATGGTAATAAATTGAAATTGAAAAAATTGAAACATCCAAATCTCTACAAAGTTTGCTAGTTGTAGAAGAAATATCAATTGCTGCTAAGAGAGAAATGCCTTGTAAACTTTCAAATTGGAAGTTATAAAGATAAAATTTATGTGATCTAATGCCAATGGATGCTTGGCATATCTTGTTGGGTAGACCTTGGAAATTTGATAGAAAAGTTGTACATGATGGAAGAACCAATGAATATTAGATAAAGAAGGATGGAAAATAATTTACCTTGAATTATTGAAGGATAAAGAGGAAGAAGTAGAAAATAGTTCAAGAGTCTCTTTGATGTTTGGAAAGAAATTTTTGAAGGAGTTGAAGAAAGAAAGAACATGTTTTTCTCTTATTCTTAAGCTTTTAGAAACTATGACAACAAAAAAGAATGAAGATTTTCTAATGGAAATTAAATATATTCTAGATGAATATGCAAAAATATTGATGAAGTTACCAAATGGATTGCCACCTATGAGGAGTATAAGGCATTTCATGGATTTGATACCTAGTGCAATTTTGACCAATAAAGCACTCTATAGAATGACATTATGAAAAATGAGGAAATTAATAGGAAAGTGCAAGAGTTGTTGGATATGGGGATGATCAAAGAATGTCTCAATCTATGTGTTGTTATAGTAGTATTGACACACAAAAAGGATGGGGAATGATGGATGTGTATTGATTTGAGGGCCATAATCAAAGTAACAATAAAATACAGGATTCCATTGCCATGGATGGATGATGTGATGGATTATTTGAGTGGAGCCAAGAACTTCATGAAAATTAATTTGAAGAGTGGGTACCATCAAATAAGAATAAGAGAGGGGGATGAATGGAAGACAACCTTTGAGATAAAATATGACTTGTATGAATGGTTGGTGATGTCATTCGGTTGAAAAATACACCCAACAATTTCATGAGAGTGATGAATGAAGTGATGAATCCTTTTTTGGGTAAGTTTTCAATTTTTTATTTGGATGATATTTTAATTTTTAGTACAAAAAGAGAATTTGTAACATGTTAGAGAAATTTTACAAAGGATAAAAGAGAAGTTATTGGTAAATTTGAGAAAGTATATTTTTATAAAACAAGAGTTGGTATATCTATGATTTGTTGCATCTAGAGATGGACTACAAATAGAAATGGAAATGGTCAAAGCAATTGTGGGTTGGCCTTCACGAAGTATTATGTTTGATGCTATATGTTTTCATGGATTGATGAGCTTCTGCAAGAAGTTTATCAAAATAATTAGTGGAAATTTTGCCCCTGTTATCTCCTAGAAATGCACCCTATGCAAAGTTATGAAAAACTGAGCTTTCTAGAGAAACATGGGATCATTTCAAGGCTGTGGGTCACCTAGAGTTGAAATGAACCTCCAGATAAGGCCGACTCCTAATTGGTAATATCACTTAACTACTAATCTTCATAAGGAAAAGGGAGGAGTGCATGAAAATGAAAATGAAATCCTATGGTGATACACCAAATTTTCTCAAAACATGTACAGCTGCTTAACACACAATTTTCAATCAACTAATAAAAGTTGATATGCACAACTCAATACTCATATGATAATGCATAAACGTTTCATAAGAAAGTTACGATACATACAGTCCTAGAAGGATGATAAATTCTTCTCAAAACTAAAATCTGTTTGCATCACCAGCATAACCTATAACCTGAAATATGCATATCTCCTCTGCTTAAAAGTGCTATTAATGAGACGTATTAACAAGGAATAAGAAAACTCACATGTAAATTCATCAATCATCCAACACACTCAATGAAATAGATAACTAAGAAGGCATAAATTGTTTTCTTTATTGATCTCCAAAGGTGAAACTCTACCATACAATGTCTACAAATGAGTTACAAAAATCAATATTCTCCTCTAAGGACTCATAGAAGTCACAAAGCAAAAAATATGCAAGTAAGAACTGTCCTACAAAATGAGGCAAAATGCCATATATACGAAAACTAAAAAAGTGTCACCCCTTTGTTTTAGGGTGTACAAAATATTAGTTTTTAGAAGGGTCGACCCTCAGATCTTTTGAAAATAAAGTTAATGCATTCAATGTACATCCCCATGTCCATGTCGGTGAAAGATTGCTCTAGGGATGGACCTTCAGATCTTTTGCAACCATCGCATTAACTTTTGGCCCCTGTGTCCACCTTAGAACTTCCATCAGAGCCACCTTGAATGTTTTGCAGCATTATCATAAATGTCACTCTACCTTTGCCAGCAAACATCCTAGCTATCTTTGAGACTCACAACTTCTTCCCCCTATTTCAGATCTTTCTTCAATTTGATCCACTTGAGAGGCAACATCAAATGTTCTCTATTGTCAGGCCTCCCTAGAGACAACACTACTGCTTTTGAACCGATTCATCATCCTTGATCACAAAGCAGATCCATACTGCTCACATTTCGTTGATCTTCCCCATAGGAATAGTCACAATAGTCAAACTGCCCATGGTCTATCTTTAGCTCCTTCTGATTGGTTGAACTCATGCCACGTAGATTCCCAGATGGTCAAAGGTCACTCCATCAAAATCACATGTTGGTGAGACACTAGTCGTGTCTCCTTGATGGGATTAAACTCCATAGGACGGTCAACATAGCCTAGGACTCGGTTAGACTTCCATCGAGCCAAGAGTTATATTGATATCACAAAATTGTTTAGAAAATCGCATTCGATGACATCATAGCAGCCCTAAGGAGTCATACCGATATCCTTTTCCATTGGAAAGCCTATTGCTATGAAGACTCCCTAGTCAACGAGACATCATGTCGAATGCAAACTCTTCGGCTAGGATTCCTACCGCTGCCACATATCTATTGACGAGACTTTATTCTCTCGTGACATTACAACAGGCCACAACCTTCTGTGAGACACTATTAGTCAGCCGCATATATCGATCAATCCTCGTGAGAGACCATCATCATCCTCATGTCAAGGCAAAACTGTCACTGGTCGGGAAATCTCAAACACGATCACCCATTTATATGTTAACCTTATGCCAAAGGTAATATCTTTGACGGATCACGAGTGAGAGACATCATCCAAAGAAAATCATTCCCCCGATGCCACCCTTGTGAACAACTGTCGGTGAGACATCCCAAGTGGAGAGAGATATAAAACTTCACAGTGACCGAGATGTCTTGGCGACCATGAGGATTTCAAATGAATATAACACACTGCTAGTTGGCAAGACAATAGGAGGGTCTCAACGACTTTCTTCTCAGGAGTTTTATGCCAAATCTGATCAGATGTATGATTTAACCCTTAACGCAAATGTTCCTCCATCTGGCCTTCATAAACACCTGAAACATAGGTTGCCCTGCCTGATTGAGCCCGCGAGTGAAAATCGGGTAACAACCCCTATTGCAAAGATGATGGAAGGTAATAGGAAATAATTTGTCTAGATAATTGCAGTAGAGAGGAGTTTTCAGTTGTTGAAAGAAAAAGTTAATAAACAACTAATTTTGGTATCATCTAATTTTAGAAAAGTGATCCAAGTAGATTAAGATACAAGTGTGTCTTTGAAAGGAGAGAAATAATAAGATATTCAAACATAAAATTAATAGTAGTAGAGAGGTTTACCAAAGAATTAAAAGGGGTCTTCAAGATAATATTAATGTCATGCATTTTGTCAATGCTAAAATTATTCCTTACTACCTTGAGCTAATAGTTAAAAAAATTGGGGGGTTAATCAAGACCTTACTAAGATGGATTGGGCTAAGATCCTTTTGAGGAATAGTGTTAAGTGGATGCCCCCTAAATATGGATGGATAACACTAAATTTTGATGGTTGTTCTAAGGGTAACCTTGGAATTGATACTACCATAGGTTTTATTAGAGATTAAAAAGGTTGGTTGATTGAGGAGTATACTGAGTATATTGGGTGAAAATATAACAATGAGGTTGAGGCACATGAGGTGTGGTGGGGTGTTAGGAGAATCAACATCCTAGGCTAAAAAAAAGTGTAAATTGAAGGAGATCCAAAATTAATAATTGACATGTTGTAGAATAATAAATATTCACCTTAGAAGATAAGGAATGTGATTGAATATTGTAGAACTATGTTGTAGAAGTTATCTCTATGAAAAATAAGGCATACTTATAGAGAAGGGAATTATGTTGTAAATGTTTCTAACTTAGGTTTAGAGTTCCAAGATTGGAGGTACTAGAATTATGATATATACCTATTGCTTAAGGTTAAAGAGATACGTTCTAAGGATAGGAAAAATATTTCTTATAAATGATTAATAAAAGGAAGAATTTTTTTGGCCTTTATTTTAATTTATATAAAGGCTTATAATCTTAGGGAAATGACATGTGATGTGGAAAAATATAAAGGGGATGGCTATATGATTTCATAAGGTGATGCCACCTTTTGGCTTAATGAGTAGATGGGAAGATTAATATTGAAAGATTATAAGATTGTGAATATTATTTGTTTCCCTTCATATAAGGACTATAAGAATGACAAGAATGAATTTATTAGAAATTGTGCTAAGGGTCATATCATAGGAGGTGGAACGAAGAATTACACTCTGCATTATCTAGAAAATTACAAGAGAAAACAAGAATGCAATGGTCCTATCAATACCTATCATCAAGGAGTGTACTACTTTCTTGGCTCCCCTTATGTGATTGAGAGAAAAGATGGTGAGGAGAATTTAGTAAAAAGTTGGAAAATGTTTAAAAGAATTTGTGTTGAGAGTAGTCATTTTTCCATCTGTAACTCCTTTGGTATTTACCTATGTGTGAGTATGAGGATGTGTCACCTAAGGATTATAACTGAGCCTATCTCTTGTGATGTGATGAGGAAAAATGTAGAACTTTAGAAATATTTGAGAAAGGATGTTTTAATCCTTTCTTTCTTTCTATGAGAGGATTTAATGACAACCTTACCTTGTAGTTTGTTAATTCTTGGAAGAAAGGTGAGGCATTTGTGTGAGGGGTTAGATTTACTATGATTAAGGAGATTATAGTGAGGGTGACAAGCCTCAGTTATGATGGAGCTAAGATGAAAAAGAGAAGTTAAATGAGCTATCAAGGTTTCATTGATGCCCTTTTGGAAGATAGAAAATAGGTGAAGAAGCTTCAAAATGGGTACATTCGGGAGGATTTGCATGTGCCATGGTTGATGGTGAGTTTGCATTTCATTTCATGAAGTACTTTACTCTGGAAGGTAGGTTTAAAACTTTCCATGGCTACCATTTTTCTATTTTGGATCATCTTTGTCATGGTAATTTAATTAGTTTTCCTTTTTATTTACTCTCATATTTGGAGAAATATATAAAAGATGGTGCTTACCCTCCATTACATCAAGGATTAATCTAGACATTGTATAAGTTTAGTTTGAACTTAACCCTTGCAGCAAACCCTAGTGTTAAGAAGTCTAATGTGAAGATAAAACTCTTAGGGAACAAGCCTTCAATGAATAGTCCTAATTTTGTCAAGCTTATCAAAGGGGATATTAGTAGCCCAAACACTTTTGCTAAGGTGTTGAAGGCTAAAATACCTAGCCCCAGTGATTCTTTAAGAGCATCTCCCTCTAATAACCCTCCCTCCAAGAATCCTTGCTTAGGTGGAAAAGGTAGAAAGACTTTGGAGTTCTTAAACATGGAACCAAGGGTGGAAAAGAGAATGTCTACCTCTACCCACCTAAAAATAAAAGCTCCAGATGTTATCTAGGAGAAACCTTTACAAAAGAAAATTAAAAAGACCAAAAGCCCTAAAGGTAAGTAGGTTGTGGGAGAGATAGAGTATGTCATGACACTTGGGGGATAATGCTATGACTATATTTGATGAGGAAGAATAGAGTCTAGGTGATGAAGAGATTGTTAAGAATGAGAAAGAGAAGTAGGGGGAAGAAGGTTAGCTAGGTTAGCTAAGACCAACGCTACAAAAAATAGAAATGTTTTTGATCAAAATGGTCAAGAATGTGGAGATTGTTAATGAAGGGGGGGCTAGTGAGGATGAAGAGGCTTTTTGACCTCATCTAAATGAAGGGATTGATTATGGGGAATGAATGTTCTCCCTCGGAGGGAAATGGATGATGAGGAGATGAAAGTTGAAGACAGACAAGAAGAAGATGAGGAAGAGCAGGAAGGTGAAGCAGAAGGACATGAAGAAGAAGAGGAAGAACAAGAAATTGATGAAGAAGACTATATGGCTTCTCCTCATAATAAAATGGTGGATTATTCTTCAAGGAAAAATGAAGAATTTGAGTATGGGGAAGAAAATCCTACAAATTTAGAAGACCAAGAAGAGAACTAAGGGAAAGACCAAAATGAAAAAGAATAGGATGATGTGCAAGATGAACAATAAGAAGACCCTATGGATTCTCTTAATTTTGATAAAGAGGTCCTCAAAAATAGAGTTGTTGATATGGAAAGGAAAATGCAAGAGCATAAATACTGTAAGAGATGCAACAAAAAATGGAAAACATCTACAGTACCTTAAATCAATATCAAGATAGAGTGAAGAAAATGGAGAATACTTTTTTGGAATTGGGTGAAGATTACTAATGGTATAATGCAAAAGGTTTTTTTTCATATAGTGATAAGGAATTCAAAGATCAAGAAATAAAAAAATAAGTAAGGCAGTATTGAAGATCAACATGATACTAGTGAAAAACAAAAAAATCCAAGAGATCTTTGGAGATGGCTTCCTGGGAGGAGTCATTGATCTGCCTGACTAAATTGGAATTATATCTATTATATTTTTCTATTTTTGTATGCTCTTTAGATATAGGTTTCAGTTGTTTGTAGGTTTGGTATTGGTATGGGTACCTATTTTTTTATTTTCTCTATTATGCTTTGTTTTGATTTTTGTAATTGGATTTAGGGCCCTTCCCTGCTTTTAATATAAAAATATTGTAACATACATACCTATGTACCTACAATTTACATTTTTTTGCCTTTAGTTTTCTCATTTCTTACAAATTTTAACCTTTTAGTTTATGCTTTGTTTGTTATGCTTTATATGTTCATTTCACCTTCTATATTTGATCTCATGCGTCTTTCCCCACTTGGTGGGGATTTTTTCTTCTTTGATTTTCCTTTTGGTTCCTATGCTTGTTTACATATCCTTTATTCCTATGCTTTTATTTATCTTTTGTCTTTCTCTTCCATGTTGTTTGTTTCCTTATCTTCCATTTTCACTTCATGCATCCTTATAATTTTTTTCCTCTATTTATTGATGATTTTAATGATCCTTATGCCACCACTTTAATTACTCATGCTACCTTGTAAACTCTTATGTTTTTTATGCATGGCCACATTTACCATATTGCTTTGCCTTTGATTATCCTAATTTCTTTCATACCTATCTCTATCACATTTACCATATTATGATGCTTATGCTTTACTCTTTTACTTCCCATGATCCCATAGTACCATACCATGATTTTAGAGCTTGTATATTGAGACTACATTGTGATATCACACTCTTAAATTCACCTATTAAACCTATATTATCTTATTTTATGGTTTTGTATAGGAGTGAATTTGAACCCCTTATGCAAATTCCCCTTTTACACTCCCTCACCTTAGAAAATCAAATTCGAAGGAAAAAATCCACATCAACCTACTACCTTCTTCCCACTTGGCGTCTATTTTATGCGTCAGCAGAAGAATAACTGTCGGGGACGCCTGCGCAGTGCACAGACATTCACATGGTACGTTTACATTCCTAATAGATTCTCGTGTCTGAAGCTTGCAGAGGCATTACACTTCCCATTGGGGTTGATTTGTAACACCCCTCTTTGACCAACCAAACTGAATATGGTCATTTTTCTTATTCTCCCTTCAAATTCACTCTTCATTTCTTTATTTCATCCTCTAGCAAGCTTTCTACACAATCTCTCTAGCATTTTCTTGCATCCATCACTCTGAAGCAACACTTTGCACTCCATGGAAACAACAACAACACTCCATCAACTCCATAGAGAAAGTGTGGAACAACACCATTGCAACAAGGGCTTGAGTCCTCTCATTTTCTCCTCCATTAGCTAGTGAGATCTTGGTGGAGGTGGTAAGCATTTCACTCCTTTCCTCTACGATTTGGTTGAGTAGCATAATATTGTTTTGAAGTGTTGTTGTGTTTTAATTTAATTCTTCCTTTATCATATTTCTTTCTACAGTTGCTATCTTGGTTGTCCGTGGAGGTGGAAACACCAAAACGGGGGTTTAACTGAGGCAGACCCCTATACAGCTCCCCTAATAATTTTCCTCCTTTTTGTATGTAGGTGGACGTGCTTTGTGGAGCTAGCTGGTGAACAAATACCTTTGTGAGATCATTCTTGTCACCTTAACTCTCATTTACTTGCTTTATCACATTCGTTCATATTTGTCTTACTTTATAGCTCTGTTTTGTCCCTTTGTAAGTGACTAGCTAGGCCGTCAGCCTTTTTTCTGGCGGTTCACATTGTCTTTCTGGTCCGCTAGTCGTATAGACACCAACACACTTGAGAGACACCAGCACACCACGCTGTCATCCCATAACCGCGCTTTTGTCCTCGGGTAGAGAGCTTCTTGAGGCACAGTGTTGAACCTGAAAACTGGCTCACCTAGCCCCATTATGAGTTTTGGGTTTGCAAAGTGGTTGAAGGACCTTATAGCCCTCATCATTCTCATCCCTCATTTCCAAACACCCCTTTAAGTTGAGGTAAGTTAGGGAAACCTTCCGCTCTTGGCTCTCTATGACCTGGATCCTTGAACGTGGTTGGTCCCCCTCTCTTACATTTTTGGTGAACCCAATGTGAACCAACGTCTGTCCATTTGTTGGTGTTGAAGCTTTCCCTTTATACCTTGTGAATGTTGCACCCCTGAGTGTTGTGAAGGTTTATAAGCATCACAACCCAGTCCAAAACCTTCAGGTATATTGTTAGGATAAGTGTACGACACCTTCTGATGGAAATGACGAAGGTCACTACTAGTGTCTCTATAGGCCTTTTTGTTGGAACCGTCGTTGGTCTCACCACATGGGAGCAGTTGTCAAGGGGCGAGGTAGGATTCTTTGACAAGATCGACTACGTCCCCACTCCTCCTGCATCCCCCACACCATTGTTGGTCGATGAGCATGAGGTTGTTCACATTCCTTCAAGATATGTCTCTGCCCTTAGCAAAGGGTTAGGTGACTTAGAACATCACTTGGAAAGAGACCCAAAGTTGGCTAGGGCTGCCTGAGTTATCAACAAACTAAAGTATATGGTGGAAAAGACTGAACAGGCATAAAACTCTTGGCTAGTCTCTCTTGTTTGAATGATGCTTGTGCTCCTCCAAATAATCCTAACATTGTGTGAGGAGTCAATTTTGAAGACAATGAGAGACAACTAGGACTGTTAATGCCTCTTACATCTGTATACATGACTGATACCGAACCCTTGATCAGTATCCCCTCTACCTCTGAGGGATCCGACACTATCAAGGTGAATAAGATCCCCTTAGGTTTTAGCTTCACCCCTCTTGTCACTTCTAGTGGTGGAGGTTTTGGTGGGATGAGCGGTGGAGGCTTTGGTAGTGGCGGTGGCTTGGGCGATGGAGGTGGTGCTGGTGGAAGCAGTTCCAGTGGAGGTTATGGTGGTGGCTTTGGAAGAGATGGTGGTACTAGTGGAGGCCCTACTAGTGGTAGTGGCTCTGGTGGTGGTTCTGGCAGAGGTCACACTAGTGGCTCTGGTGGCGGTTCTAGAGGAGGTTCCTCTAGCCCTTTATCTTCTAATGACCCTATTTTGAACACTCTTCTTCAGAATGTTGATAAGATGCAGAGCTAGTTGGCAAGTCTCTCTCAAGCCTCTGCCCAACCTATCTTCCAACCCTTCTTTCGGCATAGCCCATTGTCAGTCAGGATTCTAAACACTCTCTACCCTCAAGGAATGGAGATTCCTAAATTTGAGAAATATGGCAGCAAAGGGGACCCACAAACACATGTGTTCACCTTTAACGCCATGTGCACAAATTTCTTCCATCATGACGTGTTGATGGCAAAACTATTCCCTCGATCTCTCAAGGATATAATGCTTGAATGGTATTGTTCCTTGCCCGATAATTCCATTTTCTCATTTTACCAACTTGTAAACCAATTCCTATGACAATTCCAAGCTAACATCGGGCCAAAGATGACCTTTTTGGATCTTGTTCGATGTAAACAAGGTGATAATGAAAAGATCATTGATTTCATAGCGCAGTATCAGGCACTCTTCTCACAAATATCATATATGTTGCCTGATTCTGACATGCATAAGGTATTCATAGGGAACTTGCAAAGGCCTTGGTAGGAGAAGTTCACCCTTATGAAATACCCTTCTTTCGCGCACTTCTGTGCAACCCTACGAGAGTATCAACAGACGATAGCTTAGTTTGGGGGACCTCCCTTGGGCTCCCATTCTAAAGGAAAATCCATCATATCGATCTCTGGGAAAGGGAAAGTTGTTGTGAATGTAGTAGCCATTGCGGATGATAATGAACTCAAACGCAACCGAAAGTTCACAAAGCTAGCAAAATCTTATTATTCCATCTTGTAAAAGTTAGTGAAGGATAAGATCGTAACCTTGCCAAACCCTAAACCTCTTAAGGAGCCTTACCCTAGTGGGTATGATGCAAGTACTTATTGTTAGTACCATTGAGTCAATGGATATGATACCAAATGTTGTATGTGCCTGCGTCATGAGATACAAGACCCCATTGAGGACGATACTATTCGTCTCGATGGAACCAAACAAAACATGAACAAATCAATGGCAAAAGCGAATATTGAATTGCAGTTATGCATAGACCCATTTCTGTCACATTATGCTAACATGATTGTCGACCCCACTAATTCTATCACTTAGCTCGAGGCCTATGTTAATATGTTAACGGTTACTTCTACTGCACAGCCTGCGACCGGTTCGCCGGATGTGACATTCACTTCGTAGGACTTACCCTTAAACAACAAGTCCTCTCCCCTCTATATTCCCACTCACCTCAATGGTAACATTGTGATAGAAGTCTTAGTAGCCCCATGAGTTGAGTGAATGTTATCACAAAAGAGAGGTTGTGGCTTAATTCACTACACAAAAGAGTACGAAGAAACAAAATCCACCATCCGTACACATGATGGTCTTTGTCTTAAGCCATATGGATTCATAACTTTGTCCATCCTAGTTGGACTTAGGGCTGTTGACACAGTTTTTGATGTCATTCTGGAGTCAGATCTATTCAGTATGAAGCTAGGCATACTTTGGCTAGCTTCCATGAATGGAATCACCTCGGTTATTTACAAATTCCTAAAATTCTCCCATGAAGGTGTTGTGCACGTAGTTCAGGACACTGGATACCGGCCTTTGGTGTCCTGTGGGGGATATTCATTAGACCATTTTTGGCTTGCCCTGGTTGGTCTGCTTCCTCCAAGAACAAACCTACTTTACAAGAATTGTGTGAAGTATAAGACCAAGGAAAGGGATAGCCAAAAATAGCTCTTCCTGTAGCACAACAACCGAATTCCTCCTCTTCCTGAAAAGGGAAGGAGAAGCTTGCCTCCCCTCAGGATGACTTGTCCGCTTCCCTCTCTTGGGAGAAGTATTGGATGAGAAATTCTGGCATCTACCCATTAAGTTCGATGATCCCTCCTTGGCATAAACCTAAGATTAGGATATCCGACCTCCCTACTAAGCTGCTTGGACCTTGGTACTATTTATATGGTAGAGGAAAAGGTCCTCGTGGGGAATCCTCTATGTCTCGACCTTCGCGGCCTCCTACTGCTGTTGCTCCCAAAGTAGTAAATGGGAAGAGGCCTGTTGTTGAGGTGCTTGAGTCGACTCCCCCTACTGCTTCTCAACCTTCTCCTGTTCCCATTTAGGAGCCTGTTCCTCTGCTAGAAATGACTGTAGTGCACACTCCCATGGCTAAGCAGGAGCCTTTTGTTCCTTCATAGCCTACGACCTCTAGTTCAAAGAGTCGCAAAAACTGCCTTGCGCACAAGCGGAAGCGTCGGCAAAAGACTCTAATGGCTGAGCAGGCTACTTTATAGAGGAAGGAAGAGGAGATGAACACCCCTATATTAGCGCCTTCTGCAACATCCTCCTCTCTCCTCCCCTCTACATCTGTTCAGTCTAGTTCTGTATTACTTCCTACTTTCGCTGTGAGTACAAATGCCCCTGACCCTAAACAAGTGCAGGTGTTCATCGCTCCTTTGATGGAGCCACCTTTGTTGATGTCCCTTCCAGATGTCTAGCCTTCCCTGAAACCTATAGATATGACGAACACTTCAATCATATCTATTGGGGTTCTCTCCTCCTCTTCCTCTGCTCTTCTTGCCTCGTCTATGGGGAGTTCACATCCTTCGACGAAGTAGAAGGTGGAGAGTGGTCCTTCCAACAATGAAGGATGAAAGAGGATACCATCTTCTCCAAAAGGTGGTCACACGTTGACTTGTTCTGTCCTAGTGATAAAACCAATCTTAGCTGCCCTTGAGTTCGTCATTGCTCTCGAATCACTCGGTGAGCCTAGCGGTGAATCTCGAGTGCAACCTTCGCTGTCTATTGAAGTGAAACATGGAACTCTTGTAAAATGCATGTTTAACTCTCTGGATGATGTTCTGGCCTTGTCGGTGATCTACGCGAAGTTGCTAACCTTAGATCCACAAGATCTCAATGGAGAGGACCTTGCGGGGCCCTCTTCCTTAGCCCTTATCGCGGGACGGTCGGACACTCCTCTTCTTAACACCCCACCATTGCAGGCTCATCCTCCTCCCCCCTATGATGATCTAGAGTGGGAGGTATACAACCTCTTGGTTGATTAGTGTTAAGAAGAGGCCCTTTCTTTATCTTTATATTAGATGTGTGTGTGTGTGTTGTGATGTGTTCCCCTATGATCATGCTATGTGTGCCTAGATGACCCTCATCACCCCTATAGGTGCTTGGATACATGAGTGGTTTTTGTTTCGTTAACCTTCTTCTATTTGTATCATCATTCATCCATGTTTGTGACTTGATTTTTGACAAATTGGGGACAATGCAAAGCATTGGGGGCATTTAGGCTTCCCTTCCATGTTGACCCAATTTTTTATTTTTTATTTGTCTTCTCGTGCATTCTTCACATGGTCTGATATAGTAGGGGGTTGATGATAATTCATTTTATATACTATTACTATACATATATATATATATATATATATATTTATGAGTAGTTCTGACATTGAAATATCAAGCTACCCCTGTGCCCTTTGTTCGTGTTATCTTTTCTCTTTTGCTTTTCCTTTATCTTTCTCTCTTCTTTGCTTGAGTTGTCCCTCTCATGTGTGATAACGCCACTTCTACAACAGTTTGATTTTCAAAAAATGCATTCGTTGCCAACAAATATTTTCTCGAGAATTTTCATGAACTTCTCTTCAAGAATCA
>VDFB02139825.1:0-15356 GCA_007258455.2 Sequoia sempervirens | reverse complement strand
CAAGAAAAATTTGCAATAAAAAACATAGAAAATGACACTTTCAAACAGTACTACAGAAAAACAATGTTGTAGGAAAATTGTGTTTTACCAGTATTTTCTAAATTAGGGAAAAATGACTATATTAGAAATGCGTACATGTTACCTTTACCCAATAGGTAAATAGATAACACGTATGTGTTATGAAATGTGTACACGTTTCATTTAAATAACACGTATGCATTTTTATAACGCGTACGCGTTATTTAAAAGTTGAACTCCCACACCACATTTAGCCTTGGTTTTAGGCTTGGGAAAGGCTTGGCAATCTGAGCCTTAGGCTTTGACTTGAGATTGAATAAGAATGCCCAACTTTGACAACATGGTTGATGCACTTCTTTTCTAAATCAATCTATAAAATTAAAACCCATTAGAGAACATGATGTCTAGTTTCCAAATATATAACTTTTATTAAGATTTGATTATATTTTTTATTTTTTAATTAATTTCTAAGCATACTAGTCCTTAAACTTCTAAAATATTTTTTGTTTTAATAACTTTTATTTGCTAAGTTTCTGTAAAAAAATTGTATGGCATGAAACTGCAGACAATTCTCTACACAATGAAAAAAAAAGAGTAAAAAAATATTTAGTTTAGGTCCAATTATGTTGTCCGTACACGTTGATTTTTAAAAACAACAATTAAGGCCAATAAAAATTTAATAAAAAATAAATATTCAACCAAAAATTACAAAATAAATTCCACATCAAACTTCATGTTGTTAGCTCTCTTTTCCCAAAAATAATTAGCAAAATACTTCTATTTGGGTCAAAAAATGTTGTTCGTACATGTGCTTGGTATGGTAAAAAAATAGGGACTTTTAAAATGTGGTTTTTATAGATCCCTATCAAAATTTAATTTCTATAATCTGGGTATTTGAATAATTTACATATTTAGAAACTAGATTCAATTCAAAATGCTAAATTTCATATTACTAACTTTTTTTAAGATTCATTTTGTAAGTGCCTCAAATTTTTAGTCCAAGTGTGACAAATTCTGAAAAATAACAAAAAACTTCCACTTTGAGCTTTTTGTGTACCCAACTTCTTGCATCAGCCCCTCAACCTTAAACTCTAAACCTTGAACCCTTAAACCCTCTACCATCTACCCTATACCCTATGAATTAAACCCTCAACCTTCAATTCTTAACCCTCAACCCTTAATCCCTCAAGCCTCAAGCCTTAAACCCTAAACCATCAACCCCTATACCATCTACTGTCTACATTATACCCTCAACCCTAATCCTTCAACCATATACCCTCAAACCTATACCCTAAACCCTCTACCCTCAACCCTTAAATCTCAAACCTAAACCCTTAAACCCTAAACCCTTAAACCTTCTACCTTCTATGCTCAACCCTAATCCATCAATCGTATACCCTCAACCCAATACCATAAAACCATCAACCCTATAGGTCCTTAACCCTATACCCTCAATTCTTAAATCTCTACCCTATACATTGGATCCTCAACCCTCATATATATCCATCCCTTCGTCCTCTTCTCTCCTTTTCTCTATCTCACTTCTCCCTCCATCTCTCCCTCTATCCATCCCTCCTTCTCTACCCTAATCCCTCAACCCTATACCCTCAACCCTTAAACCCTTAAAAAATCAACCCTAAACCCTCAACCCTTAAACCCTATACCCTCTACCCTGAACCCAATACACTCCACCCTTGACCATAATCCCTCAAACCTAATCCATCAACCCTTAAACCATTAAACCCAAGTAAACTCTCTACCTTAATCCATCAACCATCAAACCTTAATCCCTCAACCCTTAAACCCTCAACCCTTAAACCCTCAACCATCTACCTTCTATCCTCTACCCTCAAACCTCAACCCTTAAACCCTAATCCCTCAAACCCTACACCCTCTACCCTATACATTGGACCCTCAACCCTAATCCCTCAACCATATACCCTCAAACCTCTACCCTCAACCTTAAACCCTCAACCGTCAACCCTCAACCCTCAACCCTCTACCCTATACATTAAACTCTCAACCCTAAATTCTAAACCCTCAACCCTTAATCCCTCATCCCTCAACCCTTAAACCCAAAACCCTCAACCCCTATACCCTCTACCCTCCATAGTGGACACTCAACCCTAATCCTTCAACCATATACCCTCAAACCTATACCCTAAACCTTGTATCCTCAACCCTTAACCCTTAACCCTCAACCCTATACCGTCAACCCAATACCCTAAACCATTAACCCTATAGGTCCTCAACCCTATAACCTCAATTCTCAACCCTCTACCGTATGCATTGAATCCTCAACCCTCATATATCTCTGTCCCTCCTTTCTCTTCTCTCCTCTCTATCTCACTTCTCTCTCCATCTCTCCCTCCATCCATCCCTCCCTCTCTACCCTAATCCCTAAACCCTATACCCTCAACCCTTAAACCATTAAAAAATCAACCCTAAACCCTCAACCCTCAAACCCAATAATTTCTACTCATCGAATTCTAATCCTTTTCCAACTCTAATCCTCAACCCTTAAACCCTTAAACCCATGTGTACATTTCTCCATTAACCCTCAATCCTTAACCCATCCCACCTCCCAACCCCAAACCCAACCCTGTCCCCCAGCAACCCCAACCCCACATTGTAATTTCAACTCCCGGATCCTCAACGAGAGTACTCCTCAACCTCAACCCTAAACCCTAAACCCTGCAAACCTCTACCCTCTAATTCCTATACATTAAACCTCTAACCCTCAATTTCAACCTCAACCCTTTAATCCCCTCAACCCTTAAACCCTTAAACCCCAAAACCCTCAACCAACCCCTATACCCTAACACCCTCTACATTGACCCTCAACCCTAATCCTTCTCAAACATACCCCTCAAACCTCTACCCTAAACTCCTCTACTCCTCAACCCTAATCCGCTGGACTATATACCCTCAACCCAATACCCTAAACTCATCAACCCTATAGGTCCTCAACTAGGTATACCCTCTCACCATCAACCCTCTACCCTATACATTGATCCTCAACCTCATATATCTTTGTCCCTCCCTCCTCTCTCTCCTTCTTCTCTCTATCTCCCACTTCTCCCTCTCCATCTCTCTCATTGGCCCATCCATCACTCCCTCTCTACCCTAATCCCTCAACCCTTAAACCTTTAAAAAATAAACCCTATACCCTAAACCCTCAACCCTTAGCCCTTAAACCCTAAACCCTTAAATCCTCTACCCTCTACACTCAACCCAATACTTTGTACCCTCAACCCTTAAACCCTTAAACCCAAGTAAAATCTATACTCTAATCCCTCAACCCTCAACCCTTAATTCCTCAACCCTTAAACCCTCACCCTCAACCCTAAAAACTTAAACCCTAATCCCTCTACCCTATATATTAGACCCTCAACCCTAATCCTTGAACCCTATACCCTCGATCCACTACCCTCAACCTTAAACCCTCAAACCTTAAACCCTAACCCCTTAAACCCTCTACCCTCTACCCTATACATTAAACCATTAATCCCTCAACCCTTAAACCCTAAACCCTCAACCCCTATACCCTCTACCCTATACATTGGACCCTCAACCTAATCCTTCAACCATATACCCTCAAACCTATACCCTAAACCCTCAACCCTCAACCCTCAACCCTAAACACTTTAATCCTAAAACCTTAAACCTTCTACCCTCTACCCTCTACCCAATACCATCTACTCTCAACCTTTAGCCCTCAACCCTATACCATCATCCCAATACCCTAAAACATCAACCCTATAGGTCCTCCACCCTAATCCCTAATCCCTCAACCCTATACCCTCAACCCCTATCCCTTTCTCTTTATTTATACATCTCACCTCTCTCTCCCTCCCTCTCTCGTACCCTCTCTAATTGTCTCTATCTAGCCTCTCCCTCTTTCTACATACCTCTCGCTCAATCAATCCATACCACTCTCTCTTGCTCCCTTTATCTATCTCTCTTTATCTCCCTCCAAATGCCTCTCCATCACTCCTCTCTCCCACTCCCTCTTTCTCCCTATCTCTCAAGTCTCTCCCTCCCACCCGCTCTCTCTCTCAGGTCTCCCCTCTGGCAACCTACCTAGGAAACTCTCTCTCTCCCCCATCTCTCTATCTATTCCTCCCACCCTACCTAGATAAGTCCCTCTCACTCCACCCCCCTCTCTCTCTCCCTCTCTCTCAAGTCACTCCCTCCCACACCCTCTCCATCTCTTAGGTCTCTCACTTTTACATTCCCTCTCTTTCACACTCCCTCTCTTTCCCACTCCCTCTCTCTCCCACTTCCTCTCACTACCTATCTCTCAAGTTTCTCCTTCTCACCCCTGCTCACACTCTCAAGTCTCTCCCTATCGAACCCTACCTACATAACTCTCTCTTTCTCTCCCTCTCTCTCTCTACCCCCCCTCTCTCTCAATTCCGTCTCTCCCACCCCCCACTCTCTCTCTCTTCCTCTATTGCTCTCACCCTACCTAGCTAAGGGGTGAAACAACAATAGTGGTTTACAATTGAGAAGAGGAAGGAAAATGACCCTTTTTAAATTTTCTATAGCAAGGAGGGTTCGGTCAAACTTACATGTTTGACCGAACCCCTCAAATGGTTCAGTCAAACCCCCAAGAAGTCAATGAGGAAATTATTATTTAAAGGGGTTCGATCGAACCCCTTTGGATTAGGGTATTTAAAAAAAGAAGAAGCTATCACTATCATTTGAACAAAAGAAATGACCTAGCAAACTGTGAGCTCATGCACGACGAACGACAGTGAACATGAACAAAGGGAATGATAAAAACTTGCAACGAGCCACCATCTCAACTTTAATATCAACTCAAGGATGTCCAAAATAAGGTTGGCATTCTTTCTCTCTTGAATCACAGTGATTTAAAATTGGATTTGATTGCAAATTTGTAAACCCCCATGGATTCCATGAGACCAATTTTTTTAGTAAAATGAAAACAAATTGAATAAAACAAAAATTCCAAACAAAACTTTCATTTAAAACTTGAAGGCACATTATGAGAACAAAATTTATTAAACATTTATAATGAATATACCCTATTTCAAGCTCCCATTTTGGCTCACAACTATGAATTGCATTTGCTTGAAAGTTTCTAAAACCTTTTCAAAACAATACCCATTATTTAAAATTTGCATTTACAGCTACCAATTGCATTTGCTTGAAAGTTTCTAAAGCATTTTAAACAAACCCAATTTTCAACCAAATTTGGATTTACAGCTGCCAATTGCATTTGCTTGAAAGTTTCTAAAGCCATTTAAACAAACCCATTTTGTAAAACTGGGTTTTATAGCCGCCAATTGCATTTGCTTGAAATTTTTTAATATTCATTTGGTTTTAGAGTTTCCAATTGCATTTGCTTGAAATTTTCTAATATTTTTCCCCAATAGCAATGCATATATGCATGATCTTATAAAAAAATTGGGACCACTTCAATGCTTCTTTTTCATAAGAACACATACCCCAATTGGGGCCTCAACCTTTGTAAAAACACTACCTTCTATTACTAATTCATTATATCCTTTCTTATATACTAGCATTAACCTAACAATGAGATCTTCCTACTATTTTTTTTGTTTATATCTTTAAACCAAGTTTACTCAAACCTCTAATTAGAATTTAAAACTATTAGAATTATGAAGAAAATAGTCAACATCTATAGCCCAAAGATTCCCCTAAAATGTATAATCAAAATTTAATTTTGTTCCATCTTGAGGATATTTTCAACCTACAAGTATATCTATTTTTTAGTTCTCTCTATATCCATTAATAGATTGTGTTGAAGGAATTGCTTAAATTATTAACATGGAGATATTATTTGTGAATATTATTAAAGACTTATTTTTCTTGTAAACTTGAATTCAAAATTATACTTGAATGGAGCCTTAGAAAAATTAATAGGCTAGATTTATTGCTTCTATATTATTGGTTGCATAACACTATCTTAATTATTCTTTGGATTTTTTTTTTATCTAAGTGATTGAAATGTTCAAATTGATTTTCAAATTGGTCACTCCATGAGTCTAACTAGAGAATAATTTTAAGAATAAAAAACTAATTTTGTTTAGTGAATCAATAAATTACATCACCTCTTAATTGGATGAATTGTTGTAATAGAGTGCAACAAACCATAGTTTTATATAAATGATATCACATTTTTGTGGCATTTTTCAAAATAATTTGTGTGGTGTTTATATGAATGCCTATTTTGCATACATTTAAGTAAAACTAGGCATAGTAAAAAATTCTAGTAAATTGAGCAAATATTATTCAATGAGTGAATAATATTTGTAAGAGGAAGAAATGAAAAAGAAAATAGGTTTGTATTCTTTTCAAAGAGAAAATACCAAAAAAAGTAACATAACTTACAACATTAAAGAAGAAAACAAATAATATGTAGAAAAACATTGCAAAGTTATATTATGATAAATAATATCATGTAAAGAAATTAGAATGTGCTTGAAGAATGAATATAAGTTAAGAATAAAGTAAATTAGAAGAATTTTTTCAAATAAAAAATTTAATTGTAGTCAATAGAAATATAAATTGTATGAAGAATTGTTGTAGTATATATAATGAAATATTATAACATAAAGAAATAGAATGTTAGATATAACTAGAGCATATAATGTTGTAGTGGCCAAGAATAATAATGTAGAATAAATGTAATGCAACAAAGAGAAACCAAGTGTTGTATTGTACAAAAATAAAAATAAATAGTAATTTTGTTTCATGCAAGAGTAGAATGAAGAATGCTCCAATGTAAAGAATATATAGAATATAATTGTTGAAAAAATACTATTATACTGCATTTGTAGAATTTTAAGGATTAAATGGAGCATATGAGGGATATATTACACTTTTGCATATAAAAGTACATAATTCCTTTCAAATTTGAATAAAAAATAGAGATTGGTGTTAAAATAGGGAAGAATAGAATGTAATGAGGTAAGATAAAGTTTTGGAAAAATTGTGTTAGAAAAATTGGACAAATAATGAGAAAAAAAAATTGTAGATATTTTTTCAATCCTAAAAATTAGTTATAAAAAAGGACATTTTTGAGATGTTAAGAATAAAATCCAGCATATTATGAAAATAGAGAAAGCTATTATAAGACATTGTATGATTAGAATGAAAATTCTTTCTTTTGTTTCTTGTAATGGTATCAAGAATGGACTATTACAAGTATTTTATAAAATAGTTGCAAGAGGAACATGCATTTCAAAAATATAGTTGTATGATTAGAATGAAGATTCTTTATTTTGCCCCTTGTAAAGATGTCAAGAATGGACTATTGCAAGTATTTTATAAAATAGGAAGATTTATCATTTTAAAATGGTAGTGAGAGAACATGCATTTTGAAAAAACAATAATTTTTATTAAAAATTAGTTTAAATAAAAAATAAAATGATAAGAGGATAATTGTATTTGAGTTTTGATAAAATATTTAATTAATTAAAGATAAATTTAATTTAAAATAATTTAAAATGTCTCAGTTAGAATTTTTTATTTAAGTAAGAAGAATGATTTTAAAAAAATTGTTAGGATATTTTTAGAGTCATGAAGATGTTTATATAATTGTGTATTTAATTTTTGAAAAAATACATAAATAATAAAATGTTAGAAGACGAAAAATACATAAAAAATATGAAATTTAACATAATTAAGTAAGAAAATATGAGATTGCCACTTAGATCTAGGAGAAGGTTAGGAAAGAGGGTTAAATGGGCCCTAAAATTATGCTATGGATATAGATACTAAAACATGAGCATGAAATATAAATTAATATTGTAGTATATGCAATTCTTGACATCATATTTTCCTTCACTTTAACGGACTAATGTCACTTTATGATAAAAATTAATTAAAGCATAAAAAATAAATGCTAAAAGAAAAACATGAAAATAATCAAACATTTTGGATACATAGAATGATATATATAGTGTGTTTGATCAAGGAGTTGATTCCCTTGAACTAAGATATGCAAAACAAGCATGTCAAAAAACACAAAAATCTACAATATATATATGTTAGAATAATACAACCAATAATTATACAAAGTATGCCAACAAATAATATATAATCCAACATGAACATTATACATATAAAAGGAAAAATTTCAAAATTACAAGGGTTGTGAGAGTATATCCCCCTTAAATAATTGTATAAAAGAAATATATGTAGTTATTTTTAAGGTAACTAGAGGGGAATATAAAAATAAAAGTAGTTCATCACTAATTTTACAATAATACAATAGATCATTATCTAATGTAATCATGAAAGTTTTACCTCCATATAAAAAACCTTACATATTGGTGGAATTAGATGGAACAATCCCTATTACATGAATCAAAGGTTTTTTGTGAAGGAGTTTATAATAAGAAATTTATTCCCTATCATAACATGGAATAAAAAGTGAAGCAAAATAGGGCTTGATTTTAGATAAGAAAATAATAGCTCCCAAAGGATCTCATTGAATAATAACAAAACCTTTAATAGAAAATTTAGGAAGAGTAAGATAAGAAGTATAAACAAAAATATATTTTAGGAATTAATGACAACAAATATTAAGATTAAAATACCATTTTCAATTAATGTATACTTAATGCTCATATAGGTTTAGTACAAAAAATGATTAGAAGATAAATAATCTTCTATTAAACCACATTGAAGTGAAGTTTAGATGAAAGAAATGTAATCTCCATAATGTCAGTATATGATACACCCAATTTGGGCAACTATTTCAATAGGCTTAGTAAAAGAGGGAATATGAATCTTTTGTATAGAATTATGAAGAAACTCATGATATTAAAGTGAAGTTTAAATAATATCCCAAAGATAAATATTCTACTAAATTTCTTTTATACTATTATACTCTTTAATGTTCTTAAAGGAATACAAGAAGTCAACATGAAATACTGGGATTAGATAAAGGAAGAGAAACAATCTTAGTGTTGGTTTGTTAGTTTCACCAAGTGTTATAGGTATTCATTACTGCATAAAATTTAAAAATAAGAGTTTCAAGTATAATCATCAACAAAATAAAGGTTGAAATAAGATGGGTCAACAAGATATAATTCCTAGGTTCATTAGGAATACCTACCTATCATGAAAACTAAAGAAGATGGTGGGATGAAGTAAAATACCCACACAAAGATTTGGAACATCAAGGATTGATCATTGTGCATCATTATATACAAAGCTCTAGTCCATTATATCTACTTGTGGAATTTGCATAGGCAACTTTTAAATTTTTAAAAATGTAAGAGTTGATTCATTTTACTATAATATCCAAGAAATTTATAAAAATAAGAGTAATAAAATAATTATTAAATATTATCTAAATGAGTAAATATAACCATATTTTCATAGGGAGGATTTTATATTATCTATAAGATTTGAGATAATAGAAAAAACATGTACAAAGATTAAATCAAGTCATTTTCTCCTATTCTTTCATTATTTCTTTCTTTTTGTACTAGGATTAAATCTTCATCTAGGTTTGTTGTGTACTTATAAGAAACCTTTGTTCCTTAGTATCATGTTCTTGTACATTGTATTGTAACTTTCATGATAAATATTATGTGCATGTGTCCCTTCCTCCTATCAAATTTTCTTTATGGATATGAGGAAGTTTATTTCTAATTTTTTTGTTTCCTCCTTATCAAAATATTGCTTCAATAATTTAGAAATCATATTTACAAGGTTATATCATCTCTCTCATTTTCTTCTCTTATGTACCTTAAATAATGAATAAATTGATTTTACATGACCACCAATGTTAAGTAATGATGCTTTCCCTTTATTACTAGTTGTAGGAAATAAATCTTAGATGCAACCTTTATCAATATTTTTTAAGTCTTTAATGGCACATTTTGTACTAGAGTGCACACTTGTAAATTTCAAATTAAATAGACTGTTTTAGATTATGTTTTGTGTGCAATCTAGGAATTTGAATGTTTTGATTATTAAAAACTAGATAGATGTTGAATTTTTTTTGTTAATGGTATGAAAATATTATTGATGAGTAGATGAATTATTACAACTATTTTAGATTTCTATTCCCTATATCTACATATATTATTTACCAAGGTTTCATTGCTACTTTAGGTGTACATACATATATATAACATGGAAAATGCAAATGTTCCACCTGAGCTAGAAGATTTGTTTGCAAATACCACTAATGAGATTAAGAAATTGAGAGACTCATTAGCACAGGGTGCAAACCTAGGGGTATATACTGAACCATGCATGCCAATATTACATAGTCTAGAAAAAATAAGAGATGAACTTGAGAGGACTAGTGCATATTCCCCAAATAGAGTAGCTATTATTCTTTCCTGCATGCGGGAAGAAGTACATGGTGACATTCTGCTTAAAAAAATACAAGATAGTGTGACCAAAGAAATGATAAAAAACACTTGTTTTCCATTCTATCAAAATGTGTGTAAGGTTAGGGGATACCAGGTCACTAGATGTGTTGATTGTGTTATGGCCTCATTGATCTACCCACAATTTCTCACAACACATGGTCAATACCCAAACAATGACCAGATTCCATTGTATTTTGTTCAATAGTTGTATGCTGAGGTCCATTTGGGCCTCAAAGTCAACTACCTGGACATTCCACCATATGCTGGTCAGGGGCATGGTAGGATTGCCAATAGGCCTACCTATCATCGAGAAGATAGACCACCCCCAGTGTTTAGGGTACTGGTTGGCAAGAGGTCTCATGCTCTTAGCCCAACTCTAGCCCCCATAGCAGACAAGGTTGTCATTTCTTCCCAAAAGGAAGCAATTGACACTATAGTGACATTGCAGCTGCCACCAGTAGGATATCTACTAATTGTGTAGGTCAGTATTTGATGTATGGAGGTTCTTGATCCATGCCATTTTTAGCATAGTGGACCACCATGGATCCTTATGCAGTGGTGAACATCCCTACTCCCACACAGCTTGATGCACTTACAAGAGATATGGCATGCATGACTTTGCATTGTTTAGCTTAGGACCTCTTGGAGGCATATGCCTCCATTACATCAGACTATGGGATTGGTATAGATCCTGTTAGAGATCATTTAAGACACAGAGGTTGTTCACTTATAGGATCCCATCACTCTCAGCCCAACACTAGTGCACGTCAGGATCCACCTACAGATCATTCGACAGTTGCATGGACTATGGGTTTTACTGAGATGTTGATTGGTTTTGGTTCGTCATCACCAATGCCATCTCACCTACATAATTCTCTTCACTCATCATTTATGGCACGACATGGGATAGATCATATGGATACAAATGTTGGTTCGTCACTTGACCGTATAGTTGATATGGTGGAGGTGGCCATTTCAGAGGACTTAGGTCATCCAATATCAGATTATGTGCATGTATGTGTGCATATGCATGTTTCAATTCCTTTTTAATTATTTTTAAATTTTAGTTTTAACAATATATTCATGTACTGATATATGTATATATATTTTAGGTGGACATAACTCATGTCACTCCTAGCCTTGTTCCTCCAAATCGTGTACATCAACGTGACTCTATGGATGAATTTGTTGCCAGTGGACATGTGAGTTTTAAATTTTTATATATATACATGTGTATATGTACATGCATATGTATGCACATAGGTCTAGATAAATATTTAAAAATATACAAGTACATTTTTACAAATAAATTTCATAAATTTATTTAATATAAATTATATGTATTTAACACATTTTGTACACATTTGTATTTGCAGGGCTCAACACATCCATCAGAGCAGGACTGTTCTCATTCAGATGGTCGTTCGACTAGGAGTCAACATTCATATTAGGCCCTACACTAGATCTATGATCTTTACTACATGCATTTTCTTATATGATGATCTTTAGTATTTGACATTTGATGATCTTTGCTTATATACATACATTTGGCTCTTTTCTTATATACATACATTTGGCTATTTGCTTATATGATGATCTTTAGTATTCAACATTTGATGATCTTTGCTTATATACAAACATTTGGCTATTTTCTTATATACATACATTTGGCTCTTTGCTTATAACATGTTACATGTTTATACATTGAATCTATTTACATTTATGTATGTGTTTGCTTATGTTTACATGTTTATATGATATCATGTATACATTTGCTTATATTCAATATACATACATTTGCTTATTTGATGATCGCTTAGAACTTACATTTCCTTATATGATATACATTTGATCTCTAGTAGAATTTTAGGAAATGAACATGCCACTTTATAATTAAGTTCATTCATGTTGACCACAATAAATAATTTGTATGCACACCCATTGAATTTTATAGTAAGAAGTCAAAAATTATAAAATAAATGACTCTCAAGCTCAAGTAGACTAATGATATTTTATAAACAAGTTATAAAATATAATTATAAAGAAGAGGTAGGAACATTCCTTTTATAATTATATACCATCCTTCAAAAACTCTCCTCTAAGTTATAAAAGTTTTATGTTAAATTATTTCATAAATAATCTCTTAATCTACACCACTATTAAATTATACGAAAATTTAATTCTTTGAAACATTAAGAAAATTCAATTCAAATTATAGCTCTATTGTCTTTTTGACAAGTAACAAAATTCTAAAATTACTCTAAGATATATGTTGCATATCTATACATTAAAAAACAAAAAACTCCACAATGAAATAACTTGTTTGATTACCACTTGATTCATTTAATGATCTAGGATGTAGTTATTCCATACACTAGAATATATTTTTCCCCATATGCATATAGATACAAGCTTATTTTTCATTATTCCATATCAAATTGCAAGATTAATTTGCATTTATATCACTTGGAGCTCACAATTTTGGAGAAAAGGTTTTTGCACATTTATCAAGGAGGAAAATATTGGAGAAGACAACTTTTCATTTTTATTAATCAAGGAAAAATTCGGAGGAGAATTTAACTAAGTTGCTAGAGGATTTGTTTTGAGACATCTTTAGCTTGAAGAAGAAAACGGGACAACAAAGAAAAAGAAAAAATATGTCTCAACAAAGATTGTCAAAAGAAGAAGAACAAAAGAGGCGTGAACAAAACTTGGAAAATTATCATAGAAAGAAACAAGGTACATGCTTGTTTCTTCTCTCTCTCTCAAGTGTGTGTTTAGGACTTTTATTAACACCTCAATTTGTTTTTCTTATAAATATGCATTCCTTTTATGAAAACCATGTTAGATTTAACTTGGAAACTTTAATACTAAAAAATAGTCATCTTGCATATACATTACCTAAATTTCTTATCATCTATTTCCAATTGATTTTGTTCCATGGAATTCTTAAGCTTAAGAATATTTTATTTTATTTGTTTCAACTCCACTTAAATAACTCATAGTCTCTCACTTTCTTTGCTTGCATGTAAATTCAAACAAGCAGGAAATTCTCAAGCAGAAGTCGAGCCAAATCTAGATATTGGATCAAACAAATCCATTGAAGAACACATGGACCTTGAAGTTAGGGAGGAGGCCCAACTTCAAACAATGATTTTTGGAGAGGGGTTGGGACCACTTCCTTCTACTGGTATGGATGAGCATATAAAACTAGTTGTTCAAAACTTTTGTCACTTATAGCATCATGCCTTATCACTTTGTTTTCTTGCATACATAAACTTCACTTATATAGAATCATCTCTCACTTTTCTTTGCAAAATATTTTGTGACATGTAGAAAGGGCTCAACAAGCAGGAAGTTCTCATGTTGAAGTCGAGCCAAATCTAGATATTGGTTCAAATGAATCCGTTGAAGAACACATGGACCTTGAAGATAGGGAGGAGGCCCAAGTTCAAACAATGCATGTTGGAGAGGGGTTAGGATCACTTCCTTCTACTGCTATTCATGAGCATATAAAAATAGTTGAAAAGGTGATGAAACAAATTTATTATAAAAATTTAGATCATTTACTTGAAATGGATATGGAGAAGCTGAAATGTTATGCCAACCAGCCTTATAATAAGAGAAAGAGGTCAATGACTAAATTTGTAAATAGAATAATCAATCATCATTTCAATCATCTTGATACACTTGAAAAAACCTAATTGTTATCATGTTTACTTCTTCATAATGAGCTGAAAGAGTCATTACAATTGTTGAGTGTACATTCGGCATCAAATAAGAAGAAACACATGGGATTACAAAAGGATATTGCTCAAAATGTTAAAAAGGGTTTAGATTCCATTGGGAAAGGATCTCGATTAGTGGATAAGGCCACTACAAGAAGGGTGATGTTGAAATCTATTGTACATCAAGATATAGAAAGAAAAAGAAAAATGTCTGCACTTTTGACTGAAATTGGTTATAGTAGAACCACATTAATAAAATATGAGAAAAAATAAAGTTTTTGGATGAGAGTTCAAAAGGCAGTTGGGAAATTATGTGTAGAGCTCCCCGTTCTGGCAGGATTGAAGATGTTGTTAGGAACTTGATCTCAAGTTTTTGGCATGATTAGACTCGTCCATCATCAAATACTAGAGATGTTATGAGACACAAGATTGGACCTAGTATTTATGAAAATCATATCAAACATTAGCTAGACATAACACAATTTGAGATGTATATGAACTTTTGTAATACATATCCTCATATAAAGATTGGGAAAACAATATTGAAAGGTTAAAGCCATATTATGTGAAGATAAACAAGTTTTTTGAAACTTCTTGTTACCGTTATCATATTGAATTTGATCTCTACTATCAAGTGTTTCGAAAGATGAGAGAAGAAATTTGTGGGTTTCAAATTGCACCTCCTAAACAGGCAAGTTTGTTCATAAAGGCTATTTTATGTGATCATGAAAATGGACCTCAAATAAACTACCTAAAAGGAATTTGTGAGACATGTGGAAATTTGGCTAAATTTCCTTCAAGAAATGAGGATAATGACCTAACAAAGACAATAAATTGCAAGAGGTAAGTATTATTTTTAGAGAGTTTATTTGTTTCAATTTGATTAGATTGTTATTTAAATTCTCTAATGTAATGTTTCATTCATTGTGTGGTTTATTACTTATTCACATATTTTACTCACATAGGTACAAGTATGTAAAGTTGCAAACAAATTTTGGGAAAGAATCCACAAGGTTGAACTATCTAGAAGAGGAGATTCCTATTGGAAAAATTCTGAAGATTTTCAAAAAATGATACAACCATACATACAACATTCCTTTTTGGTAAAGTGGCAAAACACAACAATTCCAAACATTGAGAGATAATTTCCCACATGGAACAGTTCTATCAGTAGTTGACTTTGCAGAAAATTACTCCTTTGTACATCAAAAGGAGATTCAAT
>VDFB02139824.1:0-24187 GCA_007258455.2 Sequoia sempervirens | reverse complement strand
AAATTTTCTCCTTGGGTGTAATATAATTCTTTGCATACATTCAAAGTAATGTTCTACTTGTAATCTGTAGGTTAAATATTTTCTCATTTGGCATGCATGGTGTATCATTTTATTCCAACAACAATGCCTATTTCATTAGGTTATAAAGTCATATCATACCAAGAGAAACAACATATTTTAATAATAAAAGGAATTCCACTTTCACATAAACAAACACCTCAAATATCATATGAAACAAATAAGTATAGTTATTTATCCATCTACAAAAAACTAAAAATCATATTCGTTATGATAAACACATTGTGTTATGTATTTACTGTCCATAAAACTTTCAAACAACATTGTAATTATAACACATGGAAATGAGTGTGAGGCAATCACTAATGACATCATAATGCTATTAGAATTGGATATACTCATATATAAAATGTGTCAATAGTTTGCAAAAATGTGTGACTACAAATTTCACAAATATTGGCTATAATATAAATAAATAGTTTGTATACAGTGTCACTTGGTCAACCATTTATGGATAGGTAACATTTCTACATTGTCACTATCAGGAATAATTATTTGCACTCTTATTATCAAGTTAGACTTCATGACATACAAAGTAGGTGTCCTATAATATTCATGTAACATCCTTAATGACGGTATGACATGGTGCACCTCAAATCTGGTGGTGTAGTTGAATTTAAAGACAACAAGCAACCATTCCTCAACTAAACCATTGCGATAACTAATTTGAGATTCCCCCTTAAGGAATATCATGAATTTCATGGTCAAGTCATTGGGAATACTGTGCTTCTTCATGATTAATATTGGCTTAATTGATACCTTCCAAATGTATCCAGCTAGGTAAAGGTCTTGAAGCTCATGGTAAAGACGAATTAGCCACTCACAAAAATATTGAATCTGTATTTCTAGATTATGATATTTAATGTCCAAGCTCATTATCACCTTTGACTTGTACAAGAAGTTAAAGTAATGAGAATGTATGAAATTTTATGTGACCCCACTTTGGCCCATTTTTCTCAATTCTCTTTACCATCTTCTCCCTCAGCCTAAAGGGGAGACTCAATTCCTTTATTCGAAGGAGGACATTCTATGGAAGATAGTAGTGGTATTTTGTCAACCAACTAGAGACCCATGTATGTGCATCACGTGACATCTTGCATACGTGCATCAAAATAATTATTATCTTCCACATCTTGACCATACAAGTAGAATTAGAACAAGAAGAATTAAATAACACAGTTCCTACTATGTTTTCAAGCTTGCCAATATTTTTGTGCATTTTTTTCAATCATATGCAAAAATTTAAATATAATTTTTAATCTAACAAACAAATGTGGTACATGTTGAAGGTGATTTCCATTGCATTCTTAGTATGTAATAAACAAAAGGTTTTGATTACATACATAATTACATAACAAGCATAATTAAATAAAACACAACCCAATGTGTTTTTTAACCTGCTAATATTTTGTGCATTTTTTCAATCAGACCAAAGTGAATGAGATAGATAATGTATTGAGTGAAGATACTATTCCTTCTCTTTAGAAGATGAGGAAGGAGTGTGCACAATATGTGTAATGGCCAAATGGCAATGCAGGACTAGAGAAGAAGGTACTAGAATGCTTGAAATGAAAAAGGAAGTTGCTCTAAAAAAACTTGAAAAGAAGCAGAACAAAGTGAATGAGATCTAGATAATGTATTTGTTATCACAAGGATTTGCACCCGCATGCAAGGCTAAAAAGCTCTGCAATCCCGTGTAACATTGGATCAAACTCAGGTTGTGGGTGACCTATAATGAGATTGAACCTCCGGATTCTAGGCCGGCTTCCTATTTATTCTTTGGTTTAGATCAATGAAACTAGTTAGGAAAAGGGAAGAAGGTACTGAAATGAATGCAAGAACTAATTTTTGTACTGAATATGCACTTAAATGATGATACTGCATGCAACTTGTTTCACAATTACTCTTCAATAATCCTATTCGCACAATTGAATCTGAAAAGTTTAACCACATAAATAATTTATATGAAGGCTTGACTGTATTACCATCTTTGAAGGAAAAGAACGTTTTCACAACTAAAATAGTAAAATAAGTCAGATGCACAACATATAACCTATGGAACTAAAACTTGCTTGCATACAAGCACATGTGAATGAAACGGGAAAATACAGGCTTCATGAAATTAAAACACGATATATTCCTTATCAAATCATTCACACAACATGACACCTAAGATTTTGAAGGAAAACACTTTAGCATACTGAAAGGTAAAAGGAAAGCTCTACAAATTAATGAAACTTGATTAACCTGTAATAACCTACTACTGTATTAATCTATAAATAAAGCTGAGTTACATGATAATTCACTTTGCAGAATGCAAAGGCTGAAAAACAAGAACAAGAAGAAAACGATAAAATTTTCCCAATATATACAATGAGAGTGCACTCCAAAGTGCATGAAAAAGAAACTGAAAGTCAATTTCAATAAGAAAATGATAACTCCAAGGTAAATCCTGAGCAAAATAAAATATCTCCAAAAGAAGAGCTCAAACTCATGCAAAAATGAGTGAACTTAGTCTCAAACTCGCACTCATAATGTATGCAACTAAAAAGTAGCTTGAACTGAACTAGAAATCCATGAAAAGTGGGCCAAAACATGCAAAAATTGCCTCGTTCTTGTCAACTCGCCCATGATAACTGAAACTCCATCCTTGTACTATGTGTTACCCTTTTTTACACTCATAGGTTCAAAAAGCTAGAGTTTGTTTTAAACTGAGGAAGACAAGGTACATTCTATTATCCTTCTTCATCACATTCAAATGCATGAATGAAAAATATGAAAAATTATAACTACAGACCATTACATTCATACATGTGCACGTAATAGAGAAAGATTCACATATTTCTGAAAATGTAATCTTTATTGAATGTGATAAGGTACATGTGTCTCACATAGTAAGCCGTGAGACTGACTTTTCTTTGATGCAAATAAAGATAAATCAATACATGAATAGATGAAGGAAATAAATAAGCATGTAGAAGGGATGACCAGTCATTGCCTGAATGACTGGCTGGCGTTTGCCTCACTTTGATGTTGTCCTCGTTGCTTATCCTTCCTAGTTTTCATACGCTCTTGTCCCTGTAGTAGTCAAGCAATGTGTTAGAGTTATACTCTAAGCAATGAAAATTCATAACCATACATGATCATTCATGTCATTCACCTATGCATGTATTAACTTATCTCGATGTGCATCAAATATTAATGAATACCTTGGGTGTCTAGGAAAACCATTTGGTCAACGTACACATAAAAGACAGTCATTTTTTCTAACTTGTTTGTTCCATGTGCAATTACAGGTGCAGTTATTTTCAGATTAAATGTGTGGAGATAAATGTGGCTCCCATAAGGGTTGAGCCCAACTCATAGTTTTTTTTTTTAGAAACATTTCATATGTATTTAACAGATGCAAGAAGGATAAATTGCATAAGAGTCATATAATCAGTAATCATTACTTGATACAGTTTAAATTCATGATCAGATATAAAGTACAAGAAAGCCACATGAATGCAATGATACACAATGCCATGAAGACATTCAGTTTCAGAGAAACATTTAGAAGAAAGGAGGCAACATGCTGTCCTTTAAAACAAATGTCAAGAATCACATGGTAATATTATGACAAAGAGAAGCAACAAAGCTTCAGTGACATAAATCGTGGTAATGGTTATTTTCATCATTGCAAGAAAGGACAAGCTAAGTATATTGAATGCACAGGGTAGCACTATGAAAGAAAAGAATTCAGGCACAGGATATATAGTTAATAGAAAGATAAATCATCAAAAAGCAAGACATATTTATGAAAGCACAACTTATAATGGACAAAGTTAAAATATGATATCCTTATGGTAAAGATCATGATGGAATTTGATAAATAGTATTGCCTACGAAGGGGCACATGGTAAAGCATATGGTGAATAAGGTGTACTAATTTATCTTATGTGATAAGGTCTGTTGAACAACCAAGGAGGGCAGTTTGTTTGCTCACATAGATAATACCAGATGACAGTGTAAGAGGAGTAAAGGAAAAATAATCCATCTCTGAAATCACAAGGGGTTAGTCACAGCACTGAAGACTGTCATAGCAGTTTTTTATCAAGGGGTTCATAGAAATCTAAGAGAGAGCATTTCAAATAAAGTACAAAGGACAATGAAAGTGATCTTTAAGTATACAAAACAGAGTATCACATGGGTATCAATATTCATGGGTATCAGTAAAAAACTGTAAACCCTCATAGCCATGAGAAATATAGGTTCAAAAAGGTAGTGCTCATGAAGAATATTTAAAAGTGGAGTCTCTGAGCTATGCTCATATTGTACAATGGCATCAAATTTCTTCATAGGGCCGTATTTTCTTGTGTAACAGCTAGTTGAGTTAGCTTTTGTTTTGACTGAACAAGAGATCTCATTCATTTTTTCAAACCCTCAACCTGTGCTAGTCATGGTGACGTCCAACAAATGGGTAAAATAGACCCCAGTTCCTATAAAATAATGCGCAGCCATAGCTGGGGATGCACAAAAAAACACGCAAAAGTAACAGATTCCAGAATGTACCACAACCATGAAATAATAGAGCCTTTTAAACTTTCAGAAATGAAGGAAATGGAGTATATACCTGCGGCCAAGTGGAGTAAAATCCAACAGAGGTGATTATTCATTGATATCATAAAGAACACAAGATGCCCATGTTTTAAAAGGGAAAATCTACAATACAGATTTGATAAAAGGTCGTCCATAGAGCCAGAAATAACCAGAAACTTAACTCAAAGAAGGAAGCTCTTACCCCGTGATTTTCAAGCCCGAAAGACCTTTATTTCATGACAAAAATGTCTACAGAAAGCTCTTGTCGAAACCCTCATCATTGGCGGTCCTTCAAGAATAACAAATACAAACAAAAATGCCTCTGTAAGTCAGTTTTAGCCATTGAAGAAGCTTGTAGAAAACTTCTGTCGGCGGCGTAATGAAGAGATCTTCCAGAAAACTCGATGAATAAATGAAATGAGGTGTTTGATTTATTTTTTGTATCTTTTTATTTTAGGGTTTCACCCTAAAGTAGTCGATGGAAAAACTTAGCATTTTTGCTATGTTTTAAAGGAAAATGAAACTCAAATTAATAGTCGAGTTCTTGACACTTTATTTTTTCTTTAATCTCATTTGTAAAATATTTAATTAAGTGGTATAGTTATAAACTACTTACTTAAATATTATTTAAAATGCCAAAAATAAATGTGTATCATGCTTTGTAAATGCATTAAAGGGGGATTTAGTTGAATTTATGCTTTTACAAGCATCTAGGGGAGTTGGAGGAACTTATCAAACATAAGGAAAACATATAGGGAGCATTTAATTGCTTTTTGAGAGGTTGAGGGACATTTGGAGAGAATTTAGGCCTTTTTGACCAAGTAAGGAGTCAGTTTCTTATGCCTTTATGGTAGACTTGATCAAGGCTGATTATTTTCAACAGTTTGGAGCCCTTTTTTGAGAGGTTTAAGGTCTATTTTTAAGGCTTTATGGTGGCTTACGAAAATGAGGTTTTCTAAAACCTTATTTTCTGGAGCAACTCAGAAGTTTGGCTATTTTAGCTATTTTGTAACTCATTTTTGAGGCAGTTCTGATTATGCATTCTAGAGAGTTAGTGATTTTTTCTCAAATCCTTTCTCAGCTAATGTATGCTTTGTAACTCATTTGGAATTTGGAATTTGGAATACAGAGATTACCTTGAAGACCAGTGTTAGTTTTAATACTACCTTCATTTTTTCTTTCAGATTATGCAAGTTTTGAACTGTGCTTTTTCTAAGTCTGCATTTGAACTTTAAAGTTGTGAAATTCATCTTTCCTTCTTAAAATATATATGCAAATTAAGCCTTTTCATAAATTATGCATAAGTTTTCACAAAATTTATGTTGAGTAGATGAAATATCTATCATCAGTTTTCCAATGTATGTTCATCTATTTTATTTCATGATTCCTGTCAGTTAGGTGTATCACCATAGAGAATATTTTCTACCATTTCTGTTTTGCTTTAATAATCTTCCCCCTTTTCCTTCAAAGATAATAGTTTAGGTGATACTGCCAACATAGGAAGCCAGCCTTTTCCGGAGGTATGGTCTTATATAAGTTTTATACTTTTAAGATCATTCCCATGTTACACTGGATTGTTGAATTTTACATTCAACAGGGTGCAAAATCCAAGTGTTAACACTATGCATGATCAATCAATTAATAATCTGATATGAAATTGAAGTAAAGTGCTAAAAATCTCCATGACTCGCATGATTAACTCATCCTCCAGTTAGCTCTACTTGTATTCTACATGGATCTCCAATTAACTCAACTTCACATAACATCTTTTATTTGCATTTTAAGAGGACTAAATTAATTAAATGACTTATAGTTCTATCATTTAATTAATTAGCTTTAATTTGGTTAATGCAAATAAAAGACAATAATGTTAAGTTAAAAAACCTAACCCTCATCCCACGGCCTCATACACACACTTGGCATATACTTTGAATATGCATTCTTCACTAAATAAGTATAGGCCGACCATTAAGACATGTAACAATTATAAATCTCATGATGGCTGACCATATCATTTCTAGGAAATTTGACTTGAAGTCATGGCCACAGGAGTAAATAAAACATAATGATTTTTCCTAAAAACATGAGAAAAAATCAATGTCTTTTCGAATTAGGGCATGAGTCAAAATACTCGAACCCTAGATGCTTTCTTCAATTCTCATCTTGCACTCTTTGGAGATACTATGTTGCTGCGCCGCCAATGGTTAGGTTTTTTGAAAAAAATGCTTGATCTAGAGCTTAAAATCCCATCACACCTTGCTGTTTCTGGGCTAAATCTTACTAATCTTCACAGGGTAAGTTCTTCAGTCATAATTTGGAGGTACCTTGATTCCATTGCATAGCTTTTCCTAAAGCTTTCAAGCGGCCATGAGACATTTTTGATGCATCTTGTTTGATTTTTTTATGTAAATGGCTTCTTGTTATGTGGCCGCAATGGATGCCTTGTGAGAGCACGACTTGCACTGGTAAATACAAGCTATGAAAGGATTTCTGGAAGATCTATGCAATGGAAACGTTGGTAAGTCTAATTTTCTCCATTTTGTATATATTATCAACCTCTTTCTGGAGGCACCCTCCATTATTCTGATACATTTATTCTGTTGATATTATCCATACTGCTTGAGTGGCCATTGGAGACTTAGTCTGTAACCTGACAGGAACAAGATTAAAATAAATTTTGTGGTATTCATTCTTCTAAAATTTTCTATTTCAGTGGCATAAGTTCAGCCTCTGTGATTTTCTTACTTCTCTGTCTCTACAGGTTGCTTCCCATTCTTTTGGTATCTGCATTTTTTTCTGGGAACTCCTTTTCATAAGATTCTTGTAGTATGTTTCTTGTTGTTCTTCCAACTCTGCTAACTGAAACAATTGGGACTGGCAATAATAATGATAGCCATACTCCTTGACATATTGATGATATTCCTCTTAATGCTGATTCTTAATCCCTTTCTGATATATTGAGACTCCTGCTTGATATGAAGCTCTCATTACCATTAATACAATAGTTCACTTGACCTGTTCTTGCAATGTTCACCTGTAGCATTTGGCTCCTTTTCTATTGAATAGAAATATGTTTCTTTGTTATGTCCTTGATTCTTTTGATGAGGACTCTTGATGATGATTTACAACGATTCTCTCATACAGTCATAAAGACTGTGCTTTTGGTAACTATGTAGCCATTTCACTTAATGATAATGCTCCATTTTTACATTTTTTTTTTCTTGAGTCTTTTGTAGATTGTGTATGTACTTGGAGTTGTAAGAAACAATTGAATTGCTTGAGTGCTTTTCTTTCCCTTCAATATAAAGGGGCTCAATGCCTCATCAAAATGTGAATATAAATGAAAGGCAGAGTTGAAACAAGAGATGACAAATGCAATCAATGTTCTCTTAAAATATTTCTTTGATTTTTCCTTTGAATGATGAGCAAAAAGATAATTTGTTCAATCTGTTTTCACCATGTTGAATTAGACTTCTTTTATTATTTAATATTGCTTTACAATAGTCTTGTTTGATGACTGTAATACTTGATGACTCTCATGTAATGATATGAATGAGAGGTGTCCTTATGATATCCCTGACTCAACCCTTGTGGGAGCCCGCTTTTCTCCACATATCTGATGAAAATAATCATTAACATAATGAACCTATTCCTGCACATTGAAACAAACAAGTTAGTAAAAATAATTGAAGCTGAAAGCTTCCATTGAACTTTGTTTTTCCTGATTGTTAGCCTTTGTATCTCAATCATCTGGTGAATGCCTGATTGAATGTATATTACATTCCTATTGGTAGCGTAGACATGAAGTTGAATGTAATTTATCATTGCTTGGAGTAAATCTCTAACATCATTCTTTTTACAATCTTGTAGGTTCATGGAGCATGGAATCAAGATTGTTGTAGCTTGGAGTTGCAACAACTGAAGACATCGAGCAAAAGTGGTTCATCATCACAGGAAATGATAAATTTATTTCCTCCTTTGTGTTTACATTATCTTCAGTAGTGTAGTATTCCATCCAATTTTGTACTCATTATTTGATTAAAACGATCAAATTCAGTTACTCCCGCGGCTTGTGCGGGATTTCAGTTTTTTCAAAATGAATAAAAAACCATTATTATGCAAATTTCTAATTTTCTGCTTCAAATACTTGCATAATGAAACTGTAATCAAAATGTAATCTGATCTTTATGATGAAAAATGAATACTTAGCAACAAAAACTTGAAATTTTTTGTACCTCTCAATGATTTTATCATTTCAACTCTCCCTGTTTGAGCTGGTAGTGAAAAATAGGTAACAGTATTGAGTGAAGAGATTCTTCCTGCTCTTCACAAGTTGAGGAAGAAGCGTGTGCAATATGTGCAAAAACCAAATGGTATTGCAAAAATGGAGCAACAGGTACTAGAATACATGAAATGAAAAAGGAAGGTGCTCTAAAAACACTTGAAAAGAAGTAGACCAAAGTGAATGAGATAGATAATTTATTGAGTGAAGAGATTCTTCCCACTCTTCACAAGTTGAGGAAGGTGCGTGTACAGTATGTGCAATGTCCAAATGGCAATGCAAAAGTGGATAAATTGAATAGGTTTTGTATTGCACATGGATTTGTTTAGGAAAAGAAAGTGAGAGATGATATTATAAGTGCAATTGAACAAATGAATTCAAATATTCTTGAACATAAGAATTCCATGGAACACATAGAATTGGAAATAGATGAAAAAGAGAAGGAAATATTAGATTTCAATACAAAAAAATAGAATCAGTTGGGTGGAGACTTGAAAATCTTATGTGAAAATGTAGACAAGTTGTGTAAAAAAAAGCTCAAAAGACACAACTACATTCTTAATTAGAAAGACACTCTCAAAGCTAACCAAAAAGTGGCTACAAAGCTACATAAAAATATTCAAGAAACTAAAAACTCTATCAAAGAAATGGATGGTGTTGTCCTAAGGGCTAATGGGGGACCAACTACTCCAAATCTTAAAGTAAAAGGTATGGAAAAAAATTGAAGAAAATAACAAAAGGTTTTAGTTACATTAATACTATATTGCAAAATTATAGGTTGGAAAATACTTGGTGTTACAAAACTTACAACCCACATACTGTTGTAATACCCTCTACACGTAATAGTCCATTTGGTTATTCAACCCTCTACTCAAATAGGTTAAAATGTATGAAATGAAAAAGGAAAAAGCTATAAAAACACTTGAAAAGAAGCATACCTAAGTGAGTGAGATAGATAATGTATTGAATGAAGAGATCCTTCATGATCTTGAGAAGTTGAGGAAGGTGCATGTGCAATATGTGCAATGGGAAAATGGCAATCCAAAAGTGGATAAAATCAAGAGGTTTTATATTACACAAGAATTTGTGCATTCAAAGAAAGTAGCAGATGATGTTATAAGTCAGTTGACAAAATGAATTCAAAGATTCTTGAAATTAAGAATTCGATGGAAAAAATACATGAGGAAATAGATGATAAGGAAAAAACAAAAAGGGATCTAAGTTCAAAAAGAGATAATTAGTTGAGGGAAGACATGAAATTCTTACCTAAAAATGTAGACAAGTTTTGAAAATAACCCATTAAAAGTGTTAGATGCACAGGACAACTAAGAGGGGGTGTGAAGCAGTTGTACATAAAAACATCCTATCCCTCATTAAATTTCAAACCCTTATCAAACTTTAAACCCTAATTAAGTATTAGGAGAATGTAAACATATGAAACAATAATGCAAACACAACAAAACACCATAGAACACCAGATTTACCTGGAAAACCATAAGTAGGGAAAAACCATGGTAAGGATTAACTCACATATATATGAATAACAACACTGAATACAATTAGGATCACTTCTAAGGGATCACTGCCTAGAAAAGAAGAAAGGATCACTATCAGGTGGCTCACTACCAAGAAGAAAGAAGAATATAAGAAAATATTACAAAGAGATTCACTGTCCCAGAGTAATAGGAAAATCCGCCACTACAACTTTATGCCATCCACAACCTTTGGCTCACTGCCTCTAGCAACTTCAAGCACACTTAAAATGTAGACACCTTATGCTCGTTGCATTCAGAGTCACAAGAATTAAGCTCGCACTCAGATTTCCACACTTGATCACATTTGCATAATTCACACTTGCCACACACAACCACACTCAATCACAAACTTCACCTTGCATTTATATCATCCACGACCTAAACAAACTCAATTAGGTTAGCCTCAATGAAATGTATGCACCTCAAATGTATAACACCAAAATAGGTCAGCACCAAACACCTCTGTGGTGGAAATAAGTGAAGGAATACCATGCCACAGGTTAACTAGGACCCAAATCTATACCAACATGCATCACCATGCTTCCAAAAACAATAAACAACCTCCTCAATTAGTGCTAGCACCTAGGTTAGCCAAACCTGCACTAACACTAACAAGTGACCTCATACACACCTCTCTAGGTCCGAACCACACGAACCACATAGAAAAACTCCACAACATCCCAAAATATTTTACAATACTTTCACAACCACTTGAAACAAAGAATACATTCATCCTGCATAGCCAAACACACTAGAATAGACATACAACTCACTAACCAACCTTATGGAACACCTCAACACCCAAAACCTCAAGGGATGAAGATACGAAAACATAAGCACATTCCCAAATCTTCAAGTCAAGAAACCTTAACGCAAATAAATGCAAAGCAATCTCATTTCTCCCAGACAACCTACTTCACAGGTAAACACATTGTCAAACACATCTTCCTTTGTCATACAATATAGAGCCTGAAACTTTGAATATAGCACCTCTGAACACCTTTGATCATCATTTCCAAACCACACATGCATATCTTCAACCATGAAAAATATGGAGCACAACACTGAACACACCTCTGTCACACTACACACTCTTTTATTCAAATTTTCTCAAAAGTACTAGAAAACCAAGTGAGCCAACTGCATCAAAAACACTACAAACAACTTCTCAACACATTGACAACATATCATCATGACTACACTAGAGGTGTACATCAAGCCACAATACAAATGACAACATAGTGCAACAACTCCAAAAATCTTCACACTATTGACATCAATGACCAACTATTGACATCAATGACAACACCAACAACATACTTACAACAATCTTTTCCTTTGTCATTGATGACAACACGATCTCTCTGAAAAAACATCAACAAAAAAATCAACTTCTGCATCAAGAAGAACTCCCCTTTACTGGGGCATCTCTTACTCTTTACACTCTCTCTTTACCTCTATTTTATCAATTTATTCTCCCCCTACCTAAGGATTTCTTCATTCACTCATTTAGATCACACTCTCCCCATTTGTTCCTTTGTTTTTTAGGCAATACTCTCCCCCTTTGACATCAATGGAAAAGGGAAACACCTACACCTTTCACACATCACCTGGATAGAATTTTCCTTCTCTTCTCTCCCCCTTTGACATCTACATACATCACTTTAGGCAACACCAGTAAACAACTACTCTTTCTCTCACTACTATACATTCTGCACTACTCATTCTTCACTATTCCCTCTACTGCTTGCTCTTTTCTGCACATTCCCCTTAGGGACACAAGATATGCTCCACCTAACTACACCAACCAAAAAACACTACTACCTACTCCCCCTAAGTGGTAGCCTTCAACATCAGTCCAAGACCAAGAATGTATCTTGAAATGCTTCCTAGACAGATGCACCAACTTATGCATCTAGTTGAAAGTGTGTGCAGTGTATTTTTCCTACTCTAAGTGCAATGAAAATAATGCAAAAGAAAAAAACAAAGGACAAAACTCAGATTGGGAAAATAGTTGAAATTTAAACAAGAAAACGAGATAAACAAGAAGCTTACCTTGTCTAAATTTGATGCTTGGTTGGCCCTTGATTTGCTTCAATTATGTGCTCCTTTCAATATTTGGACAACATAGCAGATTATAAAAACATGATTTTTTGTATGATATTGATGCAAGATGAGTGGTTTTGATAGATTTTGATGCAAAATGAGTGTGAAATTGGCTGCAAAAGTATGGTAGAAAGATTGTATGAGAGCTCTAACTTTGAATGCATGAAGTGAAAAATGATTGTGTTTCCTTAGTCATTAGAGGGGAGACAGGATGAAGGGTCAAGATTCAATCCAGGGATTGAATCCAAGGGTTGAGATACCTTGAGGCATCTCAACTCTTGAGATGATGACATGTGTCATCCTAGGGATATGGGGAATGATGAGGTGGAGATGAGGCAAAATCCAAGTGGTGGTACTTTCAAGTACCTTGGGAAAGGGGGAAAAGAGGTGGCTTGTCTCATTCTCCCAAATGATGGGAGGATGTGACAAGTGAGGAATTAAAAATTCCTCAATATTCCTCCTTGGGATGAGATAAGGAATTAAAAATCCTGTTTAATTCTTCTAGAAGTCTAGGGAGAATATATTGGAATTTAAAATTCCAAATGGGCACATGGGGATATTAAATAGGAATTGAAAATTCCTAGAAAAGGGGAGATAGCTTCTCCAAATGGAGAAAGTTTTAATGAAGATTTGACTAAGGTACATGCCATAATTGGAATTAGATAGGATTAAGAGATAATTAATCAAAGATTATGACTGTAAAAATGATTAATTAGGTTAATGGGAAATTTAAGGACAAGTGGTAAGTTATGGAGGATGTAACATTAAACCTGATTAAGGAATGTGCACATCCTAATCACAGATTAATTAGATTAATCAGGATTAAAGAGGAATTATGGACGATGTGACAAGAGGAGAGAGAAAGGGATTGAATCAAAAATTGATTTTAATTCATATTGGCTAAATGACAAGTTTAAATAAATTGGAATATTTATTTAATCTTAAGTGGAAATAGGATATGGTATTTAATTAGATGATTAAATACTTTAGAAGACGTTGGGAGATAAGATAAATATTAATCAAATAATAAAAATTATTCAATTAATATAGATGTGGATGTGAAATAGATGAAATTGATAATAAATTTGACCGCATGGAAATGGTCAGATTTGGATGTCTACATTTTTACCCTCTTCAAAATATCATAGAATTATGGTGTTTCGAAGATGAATAAAATATAGGCAACTCAATAGAGGAAAAACAAAGACTAGATGCCCCAACATGACAAGGAAAGTGGAAAGTGGCAAGAAGAAAAATAGAGAAAATATGGAGGATATGCCCCCTCGAGAGGGCAGACGAGGAAAAAGGGGCCTCAAACGATGTTGCAATAGAGGGAAAAGGAAGGCGCCATGAGGACCATAGCAAAAAATGGTGAAAAATGGATTTTGAACGGAGGAGAAATGATGAATGGTGGGAAAATGGGAGGCAAATGAAGAAATTAGGGTTTCGGGGGGGTAAAAAGGGTAACAATAAATAGTAACATACTAAAATTACTATTCATTTTAACCTTTATGCATTCAAGAGAATTGTTGAGTCTGGGTGTAAAATGGCACATGAAGGCGATATCCCACATCTTTTGGATGTCATATGAGGGTGGTACCAAAGCGGAAAGGTCCCTGACTAGGTATGCTTTGAAAACTGAACTTGTACCATTATTTTCACATGTTTTTTATTAATTTTCATGGGGGAAATCGGGTCGAAGGTCGATTCGCCCATCTAGAGGCATGTTCACCTATCGAGGTCAGCGAGTTTGCCTCTATGGAAAAGGTGCAATCCCACGAAGGGGGAAGGGAAAATGTGTGAGGGTTAGGTTGAGGAAAATACACCTTTCAGAGGGGTGCATAAGGGAGATTGTGTGATGCCCCAGATGAGCGAACGCGCTATGGGACAGACGAACTTGTGATGCAGGGTTGAAGTGAGTTCACCTTTGAAGAAGTTTGTCTAGAGGGGTGAATGTGTGGGGAAGGGGAGAATGCATGAGGCCGAGGGCTAAATCAGGTTCACCTATGAAAGAAAGGCTCCAAAAAGGTGAATACGCCTTCACATAGGGGTGATTGCACACACTCATGGGTGAATGCGTAGCAACAATGATGAAAAGGCGTATGTGCAATCTCTCAGGGGAAAATGTGCCTATGCTATTGTGGATGGGTGAACACGCATGCCTTTAGAGGTGGATGCATTAGGAAAAGGGAAAGGGTGAACACACAACACACAGGGGCGTATGCATGACTAGGGGGATGGTTGAACACGTTTTGCACATGGGCGAATGCATGAAACCTAGATGGGTAAACATGCTTTGCACAAGGACAAATACACGACAATGGGATAGGTGAACATGCATCACATAGTGGTGAATGCATAAAAAGGGGTGCTAAGGAAAATGATAAGGAAAGAAAGAATAATGGGTAATCATAAGAAGAGGTCTGACGTGTTAGTTGGGTGGATGCATAATATAGACATCATGCGGATGCGAGAGCAGAGCTTGGAAACCTTGGCCTTGGTGAGAGAGTTGATAGAGGATGAACACCTTTCATAGGGTTGCAGAAGGGAGATTGTGTGATGCCCCAGACGAGCGAACGCACTATGGGACAAATGAACCTGTGAGGCAGGGTTGAAGCGAGTTCACCTCTGAAGAAGTTTGTCTAGATGGGTGAATGCGTGGGGAAGGGGAGAACGTATGAGGCTGAGGGCTAAAGTGGATTCACCTATGAAAGAAAGGCTCCAGAAAGGTGAATACGCCTTCACATAGGAGTGATCGCACACACTCATGGGTGAATGAGTAGCAACAATGATGACAAGGCATATGTGCAATCTCTTAGGGGTGAATGTGCCTATGCTATTGTGGATGGGTGAACGCGTATGCCTTTAGAGGTGGATGTGTTAGGGAAAGGGAAAGGGTGAACATGCAACACATAGGGGTGTATGCATGACTAGGGGGATGGTTGAACACACTTTGCACATTGGCGAATGCATGAAACCTAGATGGGTGAATGTGCTTTGCACAAGGACAAATACATGACAATGGGATAGGTGAACATGCATCACAGAATGGTGAATGCATAAAAATGGGTGCTAAATAAAATGCTAAGGAAAGAAATAATAATGGGTAATCATAGGAAGAGGTCTGATGTGTTAGTTGGGTGAATGCATGATATAGACAATATGCGGATGCGAGAGCAGAGCTTGGCAACCTTGGCCTTGGCGAGAGAGTTGATAGAGGATGAACACCTTTTAGAGGGTGTGCAGAAGGGAGATTGTGTGATTCCCTAGATGGGCGAATGCGCTATGGGACAGACGAAACTGCAAGGCAGGGTTGAAGCGAGTTCACCTTTGAAGAAGTTTGTCTAGATGGGTGAATACATGGGGAAGGGGAGAATGCATGAGGCCAAGGGCTAAAGTGGGTTCACTTATGAAAGAAAGGCTCCATAAAGGTGAATACAGCTTCACATAGGGGCGATCACACACACTCATGAGTGAATGCATAGCAATAATGATGAAAAGGCGTATGTGCAATCTCTCAGGGGAAAATGTGCCTATGCTATTGTGGATGGGTGAACGTGCATTCCTTTAGAGGTGGATGCATTAGGGAAAGGGAAAGGGTGAACATGCAACACATAGGGGCGTATGCATGACTAGGGGGATGGTTGAACATGTTTTGCACATGGGAAAATGCATGAAACCTAGATGGGCGAACGTGCTTTGCACAAGGACAAATACACGACATTGGGATAGGTGAACATGCATCACACAATGATGAATGCATAAAAAAGGGTGGTAAAGAAAATGCTAAGGAAAGAAAGAATAATGGGTAGTCATAGGAAGAGGTCTGACATGTTAGTTGGGTGGATGCATGATATAGACAACATGTAGATGCGAGAGTAGATCTTGGTGACCTTGGCCTTGGTGAGAGAGTTGATAGAGGATGACTGGGGGACTCTAGAGGTAGCAGGACTAGGGCACATGAATTAGTTCCCAACAATTAAGGCACATAGGCCCATGTTGAAAACGCTGATTGAGCAGTGGAGCTCAAAGACCTGCACATTCCTCCTCCCCACAAGGAAGATGACAGTGACGCTAGAGGACGTCTGGAGGATATTGTGGCTACCAATTAGGGGATTGATTATGGAGGGAGTCATGATACATCCAATGGAGCAAAGAATATAGGCATTACTCGGGACCATAGATCTCCCCAGAGGGATGCAGTTGGATGTGGATGGGTGTATAGGGTTTGCGCCAGTGTTACCACTATATTTGTGCAGTTTAATTAGTGGGATCCTCCTACCTGACCAGAGTAGGAGGTTTTTCAGCCTCAAGTTGATTGAGGTTGTGTTAGGTATAATGGAGAGGAGAGCGACATATGCATGGGGTGCATGCATACTAACACAGTTGTATAGAGACATGCATGTAGTGTGATACAAACAAACAAGTAGCATTAGTCATGTGACCCTGCTATAGGTGTGGGCATGGCAACACATCCAGATAACTAGATCGGATGTCAAATTTTTGATTGTGTTTGAGTACCGCGATATATGACATTATTCAGAGGTGAGGAGAATATCATACTAGAGGTTAGTGATGGATGATCTAGAAGCTATTTAGATTATCTTGAGATTGTACAAGGCCTATGATTTCTAGGCATGGCAGTGTGATGACAGGATGGTGTGGGGATTCATGTTCTTGTGATGTTTTATGATTGGGCAAGAGCCTTAAATTATACAAATGTACTAGATAGAAAATGTCACTAAATACTTTAGAGTGCCCTAAGACTTCCCCGAGACTGAGGAGAGGTATCGACAGATCACTCATGAGAGTAGCATGTGGGGATAGAGGGTACCAGTAGCGAGAGCCAGGTAGATTTGGGATGACCTGGTGAAGATAGTGTGGTCGTGGAGGAGTGGGGTTGATGATCCTGAAGTGGCAAAGAGATACATGGTGTGGTGGTGTGAGAGGAGGCCCAGGAGAGTGGTGTCAGCAAAGAGACTAAGTCAATCACCACAGTAGACCCCTGAGGTGGAGGGTGAGGGGGGTGAGGAAGAGGTAGCTGGTGGAGAGGAGTAGGTCGAGGAAGATGTCTCAGCAAGGAGGGTGCAGAGGAGGATTATGTGATGAGGAGGATATAGAGGAGAGGATAGTGTAGGAGAGGTAGAGTAGGAGGTCGGGGAGAGAGCTATAGTGGTATATGATCAACCTCCTGAGGACAATGTAGGAGCAAGGTTGGTGGGGGTACAAGACCGAATAGCACTATTGGAGAGGTAGTTGCGGTGGGTAGAGGAGGATGTGTAGACTAGGATTACTGAAGATAGTTTACAGGGCCAACTAGATAGACTGTAGGAAGCATAGTAGGGAGGAGGTGAGACTATCACAACAAAGTGAGAGAATCTACGAGTAGAGGTGGAGATACTATAGGGGCTATTGGACACCATGACAGAGTAGAGGGACACCTTGTAGAATTTGGTAGATTATGCCCAAGTTATTATGGAGACTTTGGTATCCAAGTGCAATAGCACTCGGGCATAGGATGAGAGGGAAAAGGGAGAGGTGGTGAGCCTGTAGTTAGCCCAAAAGGTATGGGAGTATGAGAGGGGGAAGCTATAGGCTGACTGAGATAGGTACATGAGGGAGCGAGATGTAGCCAGAGAATCAGGGGCTAGTATAGGGGATGTGAGGCATGTTTTGGCAGAGGCAGGATACTACCGAGGCTTATACTACTTAGTTACACCAGAGGATAGGAGAATTCCATCATGCTCCCAGGTAGCTAGCAGGAGCGAGGGGCCATCCAGGTCAGGGGGAGCGAGGCCAGGATATTCAGGTGGGTTAGGGACATCTAGTGTGCCGATGGGGCCACCTAGGATGGGAGGAGGGGGAGGAGAGGGGCTAGTACCAGGTTCACCCCAACATTCTGATGTCAGGAGTAGTGGGTAGAGGGATGGAGGAGGCACCAAAGATCTAGTTTTGATAGGTGTATATACAACAACTATGTATATGCAGTGGATGCAGAGATGCCATGTACAAATTTTTGGTGGATGATACATTGATTGATCATATTCATACTAATTCATGACACATGATGTGTTTGTTGTACTGATTTATCTATACATGGAAATTTGTATTATTTGATGGAAATTATGACAAACTATATTGATAGACCTTTATGATGCTATATATGAGATGGATGGCTATTGCTACTGATCATGTGATGTTTATGGCATTTTTAATGTTTTTGATGGATGGATGCATGATTTATGTATGATTATGATTACGACACGTGATGTTATTTATATGTGTGCATATGCGATGGACATGAGATGTACTAATTGTTTGTGATGAGGGCTAGGATGCTTTATGTTAATGACTATACCACCTTTATGATACTAATGACTTATGATGCAGGATGTGATATGATTATGTATGTAATGCATATGTATGGATGTCTAATGTGTATGATGTAGGAGGTGATGTATGATGGAAATACATGTATATGATATATGTATATGGATGACTAATGTGTATGATGTAGGGTACAATGCATGAGATTTATGTGTATTATATGGATGTTGTGGATGTTTATTATGATATATGATGGATGTATAATAAAGCGAAAAATGGATGCATATATAATAGGATGGAATAAAATGAATGCAATTAACAAATGAGACTAATGTAATGAATGAACCTAATGGCATAAGAGTGTGAAATGATTAAGATGCTTAGAATAACAAATATATATTATCCTAAATAGCTTAAATGATTATGAAAAATGGAATGCAAAATGAATTAATATGCTTAGAGTAACAAATACATATAACTTAAATGATGATCGAAAATGAAAAAGATTAAGAAGCTCAAAATAAAAAATATATATTATAGTAAACAACTTAAATGATTATGGAAATTAAAAAAAAGGTTAGGATGCTTAGAATAACAAATTTATATTATCCTAAACAACTTAAATGGTTATGAAAATGAAATGCAAAATGATTAATGGAATGAATAATGAAATGTGGTAATGAAATGGTTAATAAAAAATGATAATGAAATGGATAATGCAATATGATAATGAAATGGATAATGCAATGTGGTAATGAAATGGTTAATGTGAAATGATAATGAAACGGATAGTGTAATGTGCCAATGAAATTGATAATGGGTGTAGTAAACCTGTCAAAACTGAATTGGCCTAGTAGGAAGAATAGGTGGGGGGAATATCATTTGCATAATAAAAATCAATGATTACAGAATGGAAAATGGACAGGGGATAAATTGTAGGATGGTAAATGCAAATGGATTATGACCAAAATCATGCAATTTAACTTTTTTTGGTCACAAATGAGAGATGAATTTTAATATAGCATATGATACCACATACTAGGGTATGAAGAACCAAGGCAATTGAGTATCATATGCATAGGACTAACACAACAAACAAAGAGGTTAATCCAACATCCCAAATTCATGGGGGCTTTGGCAGGGCTGATGCTAGAAAACCACAAACACAAAGGATGCCCTAGCATAACACAAGATCACATGGATCTTGGTGGATACTACGTGGAGCAACTAGAAAGACACAATCAAACAAAAAACCAAGATATAACCCTATTTCTACCAATTAAAGCACACCATTATATGATGGATCATGGTGACTGTGAGTAGGTATACTAAGAAGCTCCAAAGATAAACAAAATGCAAAAGCACCAAGAAATCACAATAAATCTCAAATATCCTTTGCCATGAGGATGATAGGTGGATGGATTGATGTGGTATGATTCTAGGAATGATATATCTTGCTAAGACCAAGGATGTATGAGGTAGATTATAGGATCAAAATGACACAAGATAGGTAAAATAGATTGGGACTTCCAAGAACCAATGGATTTTGTTTGTAGGAATCAGATAGGTAGGGACTCTTAGTGACACAAAAAACATAAGGAAACACCCTAAAAGACTGACCTATGCCTCGGGGGATCATCGATGATGGCCTTTCCTACATGAAAGTGCAAAGGAAACATAGTTCGATAAAAATATGGACAATGGACAAAGGACAATGTGGGACCTAATGAGAAAAAGATACAATGATAGATCCTAGATGGTGACGCAAGACCAACCAAAAGGGTACTATATACAAATGATAAGGACTCACAAAATACCAATTAAAACAAGGATAAAGGATTAGGATATTAACTAAGATTTTGTAGACCCATTCCAAAATAGGTGGATAAAGCTTAGGAATAGGGATAGCAAATCTAATCCATGTAATGCTCAATCAAAAATACAATGGGTAATGGGATATGGATGGATAGTGGATGGGACATGGATTGTCAGGATATTATTTTTGGATGTTTTGGATGGCACATAAGCATATAGGGGAATGAGATGCAAGGTAGATAATGATTAAGCCCTCTATAAATGGCACCCATTTCCAAGTTTTCACCAAACATACTTATCCCAGGTACCACCAAGGGTGGTTTTCATCATAGGATGATTTATTTCTCTTTACTATTGCCAATATTTTGTTTTTTTTGACATTTTTTAAATTTTTTTGTGCTTTTTTGGATATTTTACTTTTTTTTTGTATTTTCTAGGTGGGGTACCCAACTGACTCAGGTATGAAACTGCTTTAGGTGCAAAATGTTGATGGGTTCTTCCAAGGGTTCCCCCTCAGGTGTAGAAAGCTGATATGCTCCATAACCATACTTAGTTGTGATGACATAGGGACCCAACCAATTAGCTGAACAAGTTTTCCCTTCTTTTCTCGATCTTTCTAGTACACTGATTTTATTTAAGCACACGATCAACAACCTGAAACTATCATGGATGGAATCTCTTGTTGTAGCTTCTTTTAAGCCAATGTTGATAGGCTTGAAGGTGATTGTAGGTATTAAGACATCATTCATCAAGAAGCTCTAGCTGACTCAAGCGAGCAACCTGATACTCCTCATCATCAATCAAGTTCTTTAAATAGATATGAAGTGATGGGAGTTCAACCTCAATAAAAAAGATAACATTGTTCTATAGACAAGTGAATATGGTGTAGTGCTAGTGGGGGTATGAATGGAGGTGCAATAGGACCAAAGGGTGGGATTGAGATGGAGGTTCCAATATCGACCAATATTATTGACAACCTTTTTCAAGATTTTGATCAATGTTTTGTTTGTTGCTTTAGCTTGGCCATTACCTTGAGGGTAATAAGGCATAGACCAATGATGTTGGATGTGGAATTTTTTTGCACAATGTATCACATACTAGTTTTTGAATGGCTTTCTATTGTCGGATATGATGGCAGAGGGAATGTGATATCTACAAAGAATATGGTATAGGATGAATTTATAAATTTGGGTTCTAGTGATGAGGGAGAGTGGAATTTCTTCCACCCATTTGGTAAAATATTTAGTGGCGGTAATAATGAAGGTATGGCCATTAGATGAGGGAGGGTATTTCTTTCCAATTAGGTCCAAACCCCACTACAAAAGACACCATGGTGAGGGGATAGGTTGTAGATCTTATGCAAGAGCATGGATTAAATTTGCATGCTGCTAGCATGGCACACACTTCTTGAAAAAATCGTAGGCATCATTTTCCATAGTTGGCCAATAATATTCGATTCTAAGAAGCCTTTTCACCAAATACATTCCATTATTATGCACTCCACAAACACTACTATGTACCTCTTGTAATGCTAATTTGGCTTCTAAATCATTGAGACACCAAAGAAGAGTACCATCATACCCTCTATGATAAAGGGTGTCTCTTAGGATAGTATAACGAGTAGTGCATTGGATGAAGGATTTATGTTGATTGTGGTTTAAATAGGATTGGAGGGTATGGGCATGAAGGTATGTGTAAATGTCATGGTACTAGGGAGATTGGGGGCCAATGATCTCACACACCATCTCAGTTTTAGGAATTTCATGGGATGAGACCAACAATTGCTCAACTAAAATCTCACAATCAATGCGATCACGAGGCATGTCTATGAGAGACCCAATTGTAGCCATGACATCAACAACCTTATTCTACAATCTAGGTACTTGCTCAAACTGGATATGACTGAAGAATTTTTTGAAATCATCTACCATGCATTTATATGGGAGAAGATTGTCATTTTTGGTCTAAAATTCATCATTAACTTGTTTGATTATGAGTTGTAAATTACCATAGACATGTAGATGGGTGATGTTCCATTGGATAACAATTCTTAAACCAGTAATCAAAGCTTCGTATTCTGTGCCATTGTTTGTGCATGGGAATGCTAATCTGAATGACTTAGGAATGAAGTCACCTTGAGGGGTGACATAGAGGAATCCTACACCAACTCCATTTTGTGTATAAGACCCATCAAAGTAGAGCTTCCATGTGTCTTCTTCCAAAATGGTAAAAACTAACTCATTAAGAAATTCTACTACCAATGGATGTGCATCAACTAAGGGATCATCGACTAACTAATCAACAATTATATGTCTCTTGATTTCCTTTCTATCCACATATTCTATGTCAAATTTTCTTAGTAGCATAACTCACTTAGCCATTCTACTGGTCAATGATATTCTAGACAACAAATACTTTAAGTGGATCCACTTTGGATATGAGCTTGATCAAATGACTAAGCATGTAATGATAGAGCTTTTGGGAGCTGAAGACAACCACGAGACAAGCTTTTCCCATGGGGGTATAGTTGAGTTCATACTCAACTAGTGTGTGGCTGATATAGTATATGGCCCTTTCTTTCCTATTCTCATCATGTTGTGCCAAAAGTGCCCACAGAACATCAAGTGTAGTGGAAACATATAGCAACAATGGTTTTCCCACAATAGGAGGCATTAGAATGGGTGGATTGGAAAGGTATTATTTAATCCTATCAAATCCTTGTTGGAATTATAAATTCCATTTGAATATTGTGTCCTTACCAAGGATATGAGTGAATGGTTGGAACTTATCTACAAGTTGAGCTATAAAACATCAGATTAACTGTAATTTACCTTGTAGACTTCTCAATTATTTTAAATTATTTGGTGGGGGTATTTCCATAATAGCTTTGACTTTTGTTGGATCAAATTCTATACCACATCTAGATACAATAAAGCCCAATAGTTTACCTAAAGTGACATCAAAGACATATTTCTTAGGATTTAATCTCAATTGATATTGTTCTAATTTGTCAAATATCTGCTTCAATATCTTAGGATGATCTTCTCTAGTCTTCAACTTGCCTAATGGGTCATCTACATAATCCATTATGATATGAATCAGATCATGAAAAATAACTGTCATGGCACATTGATAGGTAGCTCCTGCATTTTTCAAACCAAAGGGCATGAAATTATAGCAGAAGGTTCCCAAAGGAGTGGTAAAAGTTGTTTTATGTTGATCTTCGGTCGCAATTTTAATATGATTATAGCTTGAAAAGTCATCCATGAGGGATAACATAGCATGAACCGCCATAAGATCAACAAGTATGTCAATATTAGGTAACATGAAATCATCTTTGGGATAGGCTTTGTTAAGTTCTCTAAAATATGTGCATATGCGGATGCCCCCAGTAGGCTTGGCTACAGGAAAAATGTTGGAGATCCAATTTGAATAGTCAATAGGCTTGATAAATCCAACTGGAAAT
>VDFB02139823.1:0-20411 GCA_007258455.2 Sequoia sempervirens | reverse complement strand
AAAAGCCTATTTCAGAAAATCTAATCCTTTTTTTTTGTTATATTTTCCTCTTAGTTTTGTTCTTTAGCTGCCCTCTTGAAATGAATAGTATTCATTACACCAAAACCATTCTATTGTTATCTATTAGAGTCTAGTCTAGAAGTGGAAAACCTACACCATAAACTACTTCTGCAATGAAATTCTCTATTCCTCCTAATAATTAACTTCAAATCAAAGTAATAGTGATTTTTTTAATGCACTCTTTATCCCCCTTGAGATTGAACATTACAACAAAAAAAAATGAAGTAACATAAATTACTGTATGTTGATAATCCACTTCCATAATAATACCACTTCCATAATAATAACACAAAGTATTAAATCATTGCATATTTTGAAAACACGTTTCATCCTTTTGTCTAGTCTTCCACAAAGAAAAACCATTTTTCCTTTGCTACTCACTAATCTCACATGTATATCCATGAAAATGTTAAAAAAAAAGAGGGTTTGATTTTTCCATGATTATAGCTCCTTCAAATTTCAAGAAAAACAAGTCTTACAATCATTAATACTTATCATAATGATCTATCATATCTAAAAGTAGGGGAAAGTTGGTTTGTCCTCTTTAATGATCATGATAACTTACTTTTTATATAATTTTACTGTTTGGCAAGTCTTGATTAAAGATGTAGGCACCTAAACATTTGAGTTCCACCTTATTCTTTTGAATTAAATGAGTTCATTTTATCTTTCAAAATTGGTCAAGGATCTGAATTCAATTCTACTATGCAATCATCTTTCATTTTTATTGCATTTAACTAGAAAGAATATAAGCTTCAATGTTGATTTCCTTGTATTTATGGTTTACAGTGAAACTTTCTAACTTGTTCAAAGAGGCCAAACTTATTAAAGAAAGTTGTTGATTTTCTAGTTTAGAGAATTTTTCTTTTTAAGTATATTGATTATTTTCCTTGTATGATCTTTTATTTCTATTTTTTTATAATTGTAAATACTATACATTTGAAGACCAACGATAAGAACTTGAATCTCAATATCACTATAGGTCCACTCTTTTAATCTTTTGAAGTTTCTTCAATCATATTACCATCTTCATTTATAATAATACATCTTACTTTGAATGCTCCTATATTTTATTTTAAAGCACCTAAACTCCATATTAAAGGAATTAATTTTGACTAGTCCCATGTCATTGCTTATGCACTTCCTACGTGATACGATTGATGTCAACGAATTAATTTTTAATGAAAACCAAATAATTACATATTTAGATAGTATTACTTCTTTTTAATTTTAATTAAAAACCTTTGGCTTTTATAAAATGTTATCAATTTGTTAATATTATTTTCAAATTTAAATATTTTATGATTTTATTGTTTATTATTTTGATAGATATTAATTCTTTAAAATAGAATATTTATATTATATTTTCATTACGCTAATAAAAAATATATTTGTTTTGATTCATAATTATTGATTATATTTTGAAAATTGTTTTTAATTATTTCATTTCTTCACAATTTTTTAATTTATGTAAGAATCATTTAATATATTTTAGAATCATTAAAATTTATTTTCTTTTATTTATATTGTTTAATTTTTTATTTATTAAAGGAGTGAGTTTATTTTACTTTATTTACTTTTTTTAATATTAATGTATTGTGTAAATTTTAAAATAAACAATGTTTATGTCTTTCCTTAAATAAAATAAAATAAATGTAAAGCAAATAAAATGTTTAGAAGTTTATTAATATTAGTATTATATTTATTATTAAATATTAATATTTAATATATAAATGACTCATTGATGCTATTGTAGAATACCTTCTTAAATGAATATCATAACTTTGATATCTTTGAAATTTTATTAATATTAGTATTATATTTATTATTAAATATTAATTATTTAATATATAAATGACTATTGATGCTATTATAGAATACCTCTCTTAAATGAATAACATAATTTTGATATCTCTCAAAATTTTGTTAGAAAAATATATTTAAGATATTTAATATATTTATTTTATTCTTGAAAAATACAACATTCATTGTTTGGGTAATTTTTTAGTCATGTAGTAAACTTTTATACTTATAAATTATATTTTGATAGTTTTAATTTTATATATATTTTTCTAATATATGTTGGTTGTGTTTCGATTTTTATGTATGTGGCCATGACATGATGTTTTGTGCCTTGTTTTCTTTTTAGAATTCTTCTTGACATAAAAAATGTTTCTTTAGAAAATTTTAGAATGTCTCTAGGCAATTTTTTATGTATGTGGTCATGGAATGATGCTTTATACCTTATTGCTACTATAGAATGTCTCTTGACATAATAATGATTCTTTGTGTCGTATTGCCATTGTAGAATGCCTCTGAACATAATAAAATAGATCTTCTAAGAGTATTTAAGATAAATATTCAAATACACCTATTGTCAAGACATATAGTCTTCTTATGTGTCTATATTAAATTTTTTATTTTTTTCTTTTCAAAAAAATATTTTATATGTATTTTAATTTCAAGTAGATTTATTTAATTTTCTATATAGATAATATTTTTAATATCTATTTGAACTGCCAAACATATTCATGAACATATAAATATATGAGTTGAAAGATTAAAAAAAAGGCATACACTATTTATTTTAACTTTTATCTTAAGAGATTTGTTATGTAATAAAAAATAATATGACATATGCAAACAATTATAACATAGTTGAATAATTCAAATCCATTAAGTTAAAGTTGGATGAATAATTTAAAAATGTGTACACACAATATTTGAAGATATGATAAGAGCAAGTCTAATTCTATTTTCTAAACTACTAAATATTTTTTTTAAAAGTTAAGATTAAGGGGGTGAAATGATGAGCACACACAAAAGTGTTCTTATTTTTATCACTAAAATATAACATAATATTTGATGTGTGCCTTCTATTTTTTTATATAAGATATTTTTTTAAAATTTGTTGATAGAAATATAACAAGAGTACTACAAGTTACATATTTTTAATATTTTTTATTGAATTATTTTTTGTAAATTTTTTGAACTAGATAGATACTGAAAATTTTCTGCACATAAATTACACAAAAATATTAATACTAATATTTATTTTTCTTTGAATATGTATAGAATTAAGCATCAAAAAATTACTATTTTGTCAAATTTGGATAAGCAGACCAAAATTTATAAAAAAAAAAAATTACATATGTATTGGAGAGCAATTGTTCAAAGTAAATAAAAATGAATTCCTTAAATTATTCATAATATTAAAAAATATGTAAGGCTAAAACGTTAACAACTAACTCTTTGCTTTGGCGGTTGTTTAGTAAAAAATTACTATAAATATGTAAAATCTATTGAGGTTCAAATTTGAATTTTTCTTTTATGTTAAAAACATGAATTTAGGATCATGAAGAGATGTGCAACCCTTAGGCTTGCAAAACAAAGACTAAATGGATAGGGATCATGAAATTTTTTAAATCCAGGCATTAAAAATGCATACACATTAAAACACATACATATTATTTTCCATAAGACAAATATATTTTGCTAAAAAGCTGACCACTAATTTGTCCTCCACTTTCATGCACTTACCCTTTATTTTTATTCTTAACTAAATATCACTTTTTACTTCTTTTTTGTTTAAATTTTTTATTTAATAAGGTATGACTAATATTATTTGTATTATTAAATTGTGTAACTAATATTAATTATTATGCTCATTATTAAATATTAATTATTTTACATGTAAAGAAATATCAAATTTAAGTTAATAATTTTTTTATTTATATGGTCATGACATGAGACTCCTTGCCACCATTGCAAAATACCTCTTGATATAATTATATACTTATATGATACTTTTTTAATTTTAGAGTTTATAATTTTATTTTTTATAATGATCAATTGTGTTGTGTTTCTATAATAGAATTCATCTCAATGTAATTAACAATAATAAATTATATATATGTTTGCACTTATTGTTTTTATTTTGATCTCATTGACATTATATCTTATTAGAATGATTGTCCAAAATATCATAAAATTCTTGGGTAAATCAATTTGATTCTTTGTATAAGAAGTAAATTGTTTGTGATGATAGTTTTCCTTCAATATAGGTATGTATAGTATTAATATTAATCAAAATAACAATTCTCAAAGAAGGCTCTCAGATCTGAAGAGGAATGGTTGGAAGAGAAAGACCAAGGAAATGGTATTTATTGAAAGCGGAAAGCGCGTAATCGTACACATTTCGGATAAGGGGTGATTGTCGAACGCGTATTCTGGATTACAGTGAGCTTTCAGGGGCCCATTTTGCACGTTTAAACTCGAGCTTGTATTTTACATTTTAGCGTTTTTTTTTGTAACTGTCACTTAGTGGAATAGGCCTAGTATTTGTTTTTAAATTTTTTAACATAGTGAAAAATTGTTATAATGTTTATAATTTTTTTCATTTTGCTAATAATTTTTTCTTATTTTATTTTTACCTTGTTTAATATTTAAAAAAATATGTATTATTGTAGTAATATTTTAATTTACATTATAATTCTAACATTGGCATGAAACTATGTTGTAGGAATGTTGAAGGCTAATGGCGTTGAGTTGATGAGTAATGTTGATGGCCTATTTTATCAAGTATTTATCAACCAATTGTCACATTGGAGTGAAGTAATTTTGTCAGCAGGAAGTATAGGTAGCCCCCAACTTCTCTTATTAAGTGGAATTGGCCCCTTAGAACAACTTAATGAATTGAACATTACTGTATTATTAAATCTAAACTCAGTAGGAAAAAGGATTCAAGATACACCACGAACAACAATCATTCTAGAATTGCCTGAACCACTTGAATTTGAACAAGCACAAGTAGTGGGTATAATAGATAATTCTGAAGTTTATATTGAGGCTGTTAGCTATTACCAACAACAAAATAGTACAAACTATCAATATCTAGGTATTATTGTTAGCAAGGTGGCTTTTCCCTTATCAAGGGGAGAGCTTCGATTGAGAAGTAAAAATCCCCAAGATAACCCCTTTGTAAGATATAACTACTTTTCTCATCCTTACGATGTACAAAAATGTATCCTTATTGTGAAGGTATTGTCAAATCTTACCATTACAAGTTCTATTCAAGAATTTGCATTTAATGGTAGTGGAAACTCCAAAATGCTTCGATTCATAGGATCAAACTTGCCAGAAAATAAACTAGATGACAAAGCCTTAGAAAACTTTTGCAAAGATACAGTAACAACATTTTGGCATTACCATGGAGGGTGTGAAGTTGACTATGTGATTGACAAAATGTTTCGTGTGAAAGGTGTTCATAGTCTAAGGGTTGTGGATACTTCAATTTTCAAGGATAGCCCTGGGACCAATCCACAAGCCACTACCATGATGCTTGGAAGGTATGTTTTCTATTCAAATATATTTTATATTGATTTTAAATAATGAAGGATACTATTAATGACATATTTATAATGTAATATATACAGGTATATGGGAGTTCATATCCTTCAAGAGCGGATGAATATTTGCAAATGATAGATCATTTTCAAATCTTGCTAAAATAAAATGTTGTAAACTTATATTATTCAATTTTAATGATCATCAAGTGGAATGATATCATTTCTTTCAATCATTTTGTCACATAATGAATATTTGAATTTTGTTCAATATCTATTTTAATTTATAAAATTATAAAACAAAGGAAAAATGAGGAAACACTTTGATGATAATCATTAGACCAATATACACATTTATAATTTCTTCAAATAAATGGAAAGAAAACTAATACAATATACAATCTTGAATACTTATTCTAGTAAATTATTAGACTCCTAGCTTTGATTTAAAATGGGAGAAGAAAGCCTCGATTTTTCTTATGGGTAATGAAGGAAAAAATATTTGAAAGATAAATACATTTATTGATTTATTTAATTAATCATAATTCTAAAATATAATTTTTTTTCTAATACTTCCTAGTATGATAAATCAATGATTAAGATATAACTTACATAATGATAATGTTAACATAAAAAATAACATATATTTTTTAATCAATAATGCTATAAAATACACATGAAATAATTAAAATATTGATTAGTTTAAATGTATGTCAAGAGGCGAGGAATTGTAATAGCTCTATATTTGTGTTCCTTCAATGTCATGTGGTGTAGTTTTGTGTCAACATTTATGTAATGTTTAAAGATCTATTTTATGTTTCTACTTTAATTTTTGTATGTATATCTAGGATATATGGACATATATACATGTTACTACACTTAATATTAATCTAGCATAGTTGTTTTAGCTTTACTATTTTTATTTAAATGATATGTTGGTTGAGTTAACTATGTCATTTTTCTTTATTGCTTTAATAAGTGATTAAAAAATGTATTATTACATCATTGTGGTAAAGTCATGAATGATTATTTTGATTGAAATGTGGATTATAAATGTGAATTGGCAAATTTTTGTTTTTTTTACTATTATTATGTATTGGGTAGGTAGTGCAATGTTAGGAAAAAGTGTGGAAGCATAGTTTAAATCGTAGGTAAAATCCTAATGGTGGTTAAGTGAAAATAGTATACATTATTTATTTTATTTTGTAAATCTATCATATTTAGTGCAGAGTAATATTACATATGATGTTGAAACCCATAATACTAATATCCAAATTGATTAATATTCTAGTTCCCCCTATGTGAGAGATATGAAAATTTATTCTCTTGAGTAATATTACCACCTTCACTAATGCATTTTGATTGATATGTCTAAAAAGGGAAAATAATAATTTTAGAAAATTAAAGGTTATTTAGGAAATATTGTATTTCAAAGTAAAAGTATTTATTTTGAAATATTGAGTTTGGATTTAAAATGATTAAAATAGGAAAAGAGGGTTTTCTTCTTTTAAGTTACCTTTTATTGCAAAATTACTTTATTTTCCAATTATGCTTTGAAAATAAATTGTGAGAGTGAGATTGAGTGAGTGAGTGAGTATGAGTGTGACAAATGAGAGAGAGAGAGAGAGAGAGAGAGAGAGAGAGAGAGAGAGAGAGAGAGAGAGAGAGAGAGAGAGAGAGAGAGAGAGAGAGAGAGAGAGAGATAATTTGTAAAATCCTTGCAACCATTAGAGAAGAAGGATTGATTTCAAAAGGCTTGGATTGGAGCTATAGATTATCAATTTTCTCATGAACTAATGAAACTTGCAACTATTATATTTTTTGTCATTTCTTGAGGTTATTTTCTTATTAGTATATTCACAAATGAATATTAAATTTTAAAATCTTGACACATGAATTAGTGTTTGTTTGGTACATAACATTATTACATTTGTTTAGGTTATAGATTACACTCCAATTTCTTTGATAATAGATAGATTTCAATTATAATTTATTTTAAAGCTTTGGATTTGGAATTTTGTATGCAAACTCTTCTAAGTTTTATCTAATTGAGTGGTTTTATTAATGGGTGAATTTGGGACAATAGGGTATAGCTGAAATGTTAAGATTTTTGCATATTTCAATTATGTGAGAAAATGAAGGATTAAACAATGATATAACTTAAATGATTGGAAAAAATATATAAAATCTTAAATTATTATTTTTAAAATTTGAAAATTTTGAAACAAAATTATTTTATGAGAACATAAAAATATTCATAGAATTAATGTGTTATTTCCTTGGAATGCATTCTAAATTTTACTTTTCATCCTTCTAAGGGATAATTCCATATGTCAATGGCCTTAGAATGTATGATAAAAATGTTTATGAGGTTAGGGCTTGGAGTGGATGTTTTTGGATATACAATACATAATTCTTGGACTAAGTTGTGTTGTATAATAATAAAAAATATAATATTAAGTTATGAGTTACATGATGCTTGTAATAGGTTGTATTTCTTAAGAATAATGAATAAAATTAAGTTATCTAGAAAATGATTTATCAAGTATATAAAAGTTAATCATATGAGTTAAAATTAATAATGTAATGACCCAAATGGAATTTGGAATATGATGTTGTACATTGGACAAGCATGACCATTATAACACTTAGTAGATTTGATTTCATAGGTCTAATTGGTCCTAGCTTCATTTTGATAAATGGAGGGGAAGACGCTCCTTATCCTTAATTTTCTTCATCTTCCTTGTTGTTCTTAGACTTATGTAGTTCATCATGTGTGAGAAATGCATTGCTAAAGTTATTTTGTATGTTTCTAATATTTTATTCCATGTTTGTGTATGATAACTATGGAGGTCATCTATTGTTTTAGAGGGGTATGCTTTAGAGTCCCAAACAAATGGGTGGTGTTGATCACTATTAGGATTTCTTGATAGAACCATGGCTTGAGATTTGTGAGGAGAATTATTATAGCATTATGCTATTGAATTTCCTCTAGAGAAGAAAGGCATAGATCCCCATATTAAGACCTTGCACTTGCAAGTATATTGTAATATGTTTTATAGTTGTATAGGGTGTGTGCAAAAAGATGGGGGACCAAAAAGTGGAAATAATGTGTATTGTGTATAATGTGAGTGTTTACTAACACAACTACATTATAACATGCTCAAGTTTTAATGTGCTCACAATATGGTTCATTTAAATAATAAGACCCAAAAACCATTTTTCATTCTTAATTTTACAAACTTAATTTTGCAACCAAAGCTTTTTGAAATCATCACCAAAATGCCATGAAGACATTGGGGAGGTCAAATAAGTAATTATTTTTTAGTTTTTTAGTGTCAAATTTGGATTAAATAGGAAGATTGAATTAGTTTTTTTAATTAAATTTGTGTAATTTTTAGCCCCAAATGTTTAAAGTACCAATTCACCTCTTTATTAAAACCCTCCTAAAGAACAACCACAACAAACACCTCCTACAATTCCACATCATCCTCTAGGAACACAAAAAAACATAGCACATATTAAAATTGAAAACAATAGAAAATAAATTATTGAAGATTTAATTGCAAGGTTGAAGGATCTTGCATGAATAAACTCCCATAGGACCATCATTGCTTAATCATTGCAATCCATTATATGTCTCATGTAGAATCAATTAATGGTAAAATAAATAGTTGGTTTGACAAGAAGGGACAACAAAACAATTTTATGCAGAAAAAGTATCACTCCATTCATTCCTCATCACCATTCTTCTAAGCGATTGAGTTAGCTCGCCACCAAAATTTTAATTTCTATACTTTTTATTTTTCTATAAAATGAAACCACTTATTTTAGTTATGTTATTGTATCATGGAGGCAAAAACTAGAAACCCAAAATATACTCCCACTTGGGTATGTGTAGGATCATCACAGAAAAAATAGGCCCTTAAGTGGCAAAAAATTTAGAAAAATCAGAGTAAGGCAACTTAACGTAAAAATTTGAATAAGTTACCTATATTATTTCAAAAATATGTAAGAATATAATTTGTAGCAAATTGAATGTATTTTCTAAACTACTAGGTTTATTTAAAAAAAAAAAAAATCTATTTGGTGAAAATTTGAAATTTCAATATAGTAGTACTTAAAATTTTGGGAAAAAATAAGAAGTAGGTGTCTATCTAACCACCATAACCACATTAAAATGATAAAAAAAAATTATAATATTTCAGATATAAGTAGAGGACTCATGTCCCAATGGATGCATATTTTTTTCTAATTTTTTCCAAGTAAATAATTGATTATGATTTTTTTATTACAACTTAAAAAAAAAAAAAACTCATATGTCTAACCACATTAACTTGTTCAAAACTTCATGAAATTCGTTTCTTTTTGTTTTAATCCTATAATATGTGAAGCATAGAAAACTAGTAGAATTTGGCAAATAAATGACTACATTACTAAAAGTTTTAGTCAGGTGACTAAAAATTTTAGTCACATGACTAACACTAGTAGCGGAATCAGGAGCGGGCGAGCGGGAAAAGTCTGGTTTTGAATCTTCGAACAGTGTAGCGGGCGGGAGTCTGAGGGAATCTCAGGCGAATGTGGAGACTTCTTCGAGTTTTGAGAAAGGTAAGTCAGGGTCTGTTGAAAAGGACATCCACAAAAATGTCCAGGTGGACCCAGGTGGAAAGGATGGGAGTTATGAACCCAAGGCTATCATGGAAATGTCAGAAAAAGGGGATGATAAGGGTAAAATGTGGACTTCATTGTTTGGTGTTAAGCCAAATGACAAATCATCTTTTCCCCCTGTGCGTATTCTTTCTGACCTGGGGTCTGTAAAATTTTCTATTTCTGTCCTGGATGAAATCATAGACCATAATATTGTAAAGATGGAGAATGTTTTGGTTGGAAAATTTTTGGGTCCTAGACCTAATATTGAAGTTGTAAGGGAGTTTGTTAAGAATAAATGGAAAACTAGTGGACTGGTTTTGGTGGCGGTGCTTCCTAGAGGCTTTTTTTCCTTTTAGTTCACTTGCAAAGAGGGGTCCAAGGCTGTTAGGAGTGGTGGCCCCTAGGTTATCAAAAAGTCTTCCTTGGCCCTGAAGAAGTGGTCTTCTAGGGTTGATCTGTCTGACTCCATCTTTGAAATGGTGCCAGTCTGGGCTAGATTGCCTGGTCTTCCTTTGGAGCATTGGAATACGGATATTTTCAATGGGATTGCTAGTTCTTTTGGAGAACTTTTGTCCATTGACTCAATGACCGCAACTAGAAAGTGTTTGGTCTTTGCTAGAATCTATGTTGTGGTTTCTCAAAATGCTGATCTCCCTTCTTCGATTGACATCCAATTCAAGCTGGGGGTTTGGAAGCAAGCTATTGAATTCGAGACCACACCACTTGTTTGCTTTAAATGTCGAAAGTCTAGGCATTGGGCGAAAAAGTGCCTGATTAATAATAAAAGTGAAAAGGAGAAAGTTGCTAGCCCTAAGACTGTTTGGAGAAAAAAATTAGAGGAGGAGAAGCAATTTTCTGTCCCAAGTGCGAAGGAGAATCTTGAAAGACACACTTCTTCTCAAGATCTAAAGGAGAACCTTAGATGTTCATGAAAGGATGCTTGCCCTGGTTTAGGTTATACTTGCTCTTCAGATCCTAAGGATCCTAAATACTTGATGTCACCACAGGTGGATAGAAAGGAAGAAAATTTTTATGTGGAGGGAGCCCGAGATACTCAAAAGAAAGCTAAAATAAGAGATGAAGAAATGGGTTTTATTGCGCCTTCACCTTTGGTGATGGCTGGTAGTATGAATGTACCTGGCCTGGAGGAAATACCCATTAAGGGATTGTCCCTAGAGATAGGAATACCTATCCCTTCTCAATTTCCTGATGATAACCCTTGCTCTAAAGGGGCTCAAGAACTAGAGAACGCCACTTTGGAAGTTGTGAGGGATACTTATGAGACCCTGAGCATGAAAATGAAAAATCCTAATGTCAATACTTTAGAAGCCAAGAATGGCTTAATGGATACCCTTCCTTGGGATCAAAGGCTGTTTCCTAAGAAGGACGGGGAATCAAGAAGGGAGCTGGAAAGCCAAGATGAGACTGAATGGGAGGAGGTTATTTCACATTCAAGGTCAAAGAAGGAAAAAAAGAAGAGGATGGAAACCTCAAGTGGAATGATCACCAGAACTAGGGTCAAGGCGAACTGTGGGAATACTAAGCCTGGCGAGGGAAGGAAATTAGAAAAATGGCAAAGGGAACAAGGAAGCCTTCAGGATATAGCGGATGGGATCCAAATGACCATCTTGGAGATACTTCAATCCCCAGGTAAGAAAAGAAAATCATGTCATGGAATATAAGAGGGCTGAATAGCCGTCATAAAAAGGATGTTTTACAAAATTTTGTTAGGGACCACAAACCTGATATTCTTCTTGTTCAAGAAACAAAAATGCCTAAAGATAAAGTAGAATGTTTTAAAAAATTTACAAACTGTGGGGCTCATAGAAATAGTTCTGCAGGTGCTTCGGGGGGGATTGTTACTTTTTGGAACAAGTTGTTTATTAAAGGTGAGCCCTTAATGGAGAATGGTAATGTAGTTGCCACTGGATTTACCCACATAAGAGATAATTTTTGCTGGATTCAATCCAATATTTATGCCTCAAATTGTAAGAATGCTAGAAATTCCTTTTGGTGTGAGTTGTCTAGTTTTCTAAAATGTTTTGCTAATGAGCACTGGGTGGTCATGGGAGACTTCAATACTCCTCTCCTGAATGATGAAAAATTTGGGGGTTCTCAAATTAACTGGGATAGTATTTCATGTCTCTCCGACTTCATTAACAGTAATGCCTTGATAGACCTTGACCTGCAAGGTGCTTCTTATACCTGGACTAATAGGAGGTTAGGACCTGATTTGATCCAAGTGAGACTCGATAGGGCCCTTATTTCTGATCAATGGTTTATAGACTATTTTTGTGCTTTGAGAGCTTTATCAAGGGTAGGATCTAATCATTTTCCCATTTGTCTAATGGCAGATCCTACTAAGGTGAAAAAGAACTCCCATTTTAGATTCAAAAAATTCTGGCTATCTCATCCCCGAATCTTTGAGAAAATTAGTAGATGGTGGAATATTGATATTACTGGCACAGCTATGTTCAGGATTGCTAAAAAATTAAAGGAAGTGAAAATTAATTTGAGGAAATGGAAAAAGGATGCCTTTGGGAATATTTTTGGAACTAAGAAATTCAGGGTAAAATTCAAGAGATCTAGGCTAATATCTAGAAATGGGGGTACATTGATAATTACAGAGAAAAGGAAAATGAACTTCTCATTCAATTGCATGACATGATTGCTAAAGAGGAAGTTTTTTGGCAGCAAAGATCTAGGGTGTCTTGGTTGACTGAGGGAGATAGGAACACCAAATTTTTTCATCTGTCTGCTTCGAAACATAGGGCTGCTAATAGAATCGCTTACATAGATGTTAATGGGACGAGGTTTGAGGAGGAAGATGATATCAAGAAATAGGCTATCCTTTTTTTTAGCAACCTTCTTTCTAGTAATGGAGAGATTGTTCCTGAAGCTCAAGAATCCTTGATTGAGGCTATACCCCAGGTGATTGGTCACAATGAAAATTCTATGATCACTGCTATTCCTTCCAAGGCTGAAATTAGAAAAGTTTTTTTCTCTTTTTATGGCAACAAAGCTCTTGGACTAGATGGTTTTCCCTTATTCTTCTTCCAAGTGTTTTGGGAAATTGTTGAGGTGGATGTTGAGAATGCTGTCAAGGAATTCTTTGGATCAAGATTTCTTTTGAAAGAATTTAATGCTACTTTTGTGGTCCTTATTCCTAAAAAACCTAGGGCTTCAGAGTTTCAAGCTTTTCGGCCAATCAGCCTGTGCAATTCTATCTATAAAATTATTTCAAAGGTTTTAACTACAAGATTGCTTTCTATGCTTCCTCAAATGATTGCTCCGCAATAGAATGGTTTTGTGCTGGGTAGGTACATTCTAGAATTTGTTATCACTGTTCATGAGAATTTACATTCTTTAATAATATCAAAGACTGAAGGGTTCATTCTTAAATTGGATATTTCCAAAGTCTATGATCGGGTTGAGTGGAATTTTTTATTTAAAATCCTAGTCAACTTTGGTTTTAATAACAAAGTCATTTAGTTGGTGAACCAGCTTGTTTCGACACTTACTTCTTCTATCATTGTGAACGGGTCACCTTCGAGGTTTTTTCAGACTTCCAGAGGCCTCAGATAGGGAGATCCTATCTCTCCTATTCTGTTTACAATTTTGGCTGAGAGTTTGGGAAGAAATATTAAAAAGCTTATTGATCAAAGAACCCTTGTTGGTTTAAGGCCTTCCTCTTCTCTTCTAACTTGTTCCCACCAACAATTTGTTGATGACACCATTCTCATGGGAAGATCTACTGTGGCTGAAGCTAAGACTTTCAAAAGAATTCTGAATCTTTATGAATTTGCTTCTGGGAAAGTTGTTAATAGGGTTAAGAGTTCAATTTTCTTCCTCAACACTTTGAAGCATAGAAAAGTTAAACTTGCTCAGATTCTTGGTTGCCGGATTGAGCCTCTTCCATCAACCTATCTTGGTTTGCCTCTTTGCATCAAACCCCTAGACTCGTTCTGGATCTCCTTGGTTGAAAAATTCAATAAGAAGCTGTCGAGGTGGAAAGGAGCTCTTCTTAGTCAAGCTGGAAAAATTTAGCTCCTAAAGGCTTCTTTGCAAAATCTTCCTGTGTATGCTCTTAGTTTATTTAAAATTCCTGCTAAGTATGCTAAGGCCATTGAAAAAAATTAGAAAAGGTTTCTCTGGTCTAGAGTGGAGGATAAGAAGAGAATTCCACTCGTTGGATGGGATCTGGTCTGTAGACCTAAATCTAGAGGGGGCCTAGGCTTAAGGAAAATTAAAGTGCTGAATTTGTCCCTTCTTGCTAAATAGCTTTGGAGAACTCTTACTTTGAGAGGGGAATAATATTTTAGTAACTGTGAGTCTCTTAATGAGGTTATAAATTCTTCTCTCTTACCTCGTGGGTTTGTTTGCTGGAATCATATGAGTAGAGGTAGAAAGTTACTGGAAATGGGAACTGGTTGGCTGGTTGGAAAAGGAAATTATGTTAGGTTTTGGGAAAACAGATGGCTTTTTAAAGATCCGTTAATCAAAAATGAGAAATTTAGTAAATGGATGAATGATTGTAAAAGGGAATTCGGGGTCTTGGTTAAAGATTACTGGAGGAATGGGGGTTGGGTTGATTTGAAGACCATTAGTCAGGATCTTAGCCCTATTCAATCGGCCTTCAGGGCCCTAAGACTAGCTCAACACCAGGTGGATGATCTTCCTGTTTGGTTAGACAATCGGTCTGACATTTTTTTAGTTTCTTCTACTACTTCTATGTTGGCTAGTCTGATGGAGCCTCCGCCCTTCTAGGCTAAGGCTTGGATTAATCACCTAATTCCTAAAATCAATATTTTCTATTAGATAATGCTATAGAATAAGATTCTCACTTTGGACAATCTTGGAAAAAGGGGAATTCAATTACCTAACAGGTGCTACATGTGTAGGAATGATGCTGAGACTATTAATCATCTTTTTCTTCATTGCCCTTTTGTTTCACACATATGGGGTAAAATTTTTGAGCTTCTTGATTTGGTTTGGGTTTCCCCTACTTCTGTCGAAGACTTTTTCTTGCAATGGAAAGCTCCTTCAAAAAATCTTTTTGTACGAAAGCTCTGGTCTTTTGTTCTACCTTTTGTGTCATGGAATATTTGGAAGGAAAGGAACAGCAAAGTGTTTAGGGAAAAAAAGAAGTTGGAGGGGGACTTGTATGAAAAAATCATAAGGGCTATAAAGGAAAATTTATCTTTAATCCCAAGAAAAATGGTTGATAAAGCTAATTGGTCTCCTTTTGATATTGCTATGGTAGAAAAGTGGAATTCTAAATTAGTTGTGTTAAATGTCCCTAAGCCTGATGTTTGTGGGAGGGAGAATGCTAGTTGATCTTTGCCACCTTTGGGTTGGTTGAAATCCAATTTTGATGGAGCTACTAAAGGCAACCCAGGGAAAGCTGGTAGTGGGTGTGTTTTAAGGGACAACGCGGGGGCTTTTATTGTAGCTTTTGCTGTGGACATCGGCACCCAAACTAATCATGTTGCGGAAGCTGTAGGGGCTTATCATGCGGTTAACTTATCTTTCAAGATGAACATGAAATGTATTTGGTTGGAGGGTGATTCAATGAATATAATAAATTGCATTCTTGGGATTACCCCTCCCTTGTGGACCATTAAAAAATGGATCGAAGATACTATAATCTTATTAAGGAAATTCAATAAAGTCAAAGTGTCCCATGTCTACAGAGAAGCCAATAAGGTGGCTGATTACTTCACCAATGAAGGGGTTAAGAAGGGTGGGGAAAACACATGGAGGAAGAATGACTACCTCCATTCTGAGGTGAAAGCGCTAATTTATTATGATTCAATGCATGGAAGAGAAGCTTGTCTACGTCATGATGAAGAGGATAAAGATTAGGTACATCGATTTCATTAGATTTGATGGGACCGATGTCATTTTCTTTTTCAAGAAGAGTCTCCGGCATGCTTTCTGGGTGTTTGATAAAACAAGCTTAAATGGGAGCTAGAGCAACTGTAGGGTATGGTATAATAAAGCTTTGAAGATGGGGGGAGAGAGAAAATGTGTGGAGCTGACTAGCTTTCAAGAGCATAGAAAGAATGCTAAAGCTTGGGAAAGAATTGAAAAGGGAGGTTTTGTCCCATTTTTGGAAAAGCTTCATGGTACTGACGAGGGGATGCTGGACTATTTTTCCCAAAATTAGAAAAATGGTGAGATTGTGTTGTTTGGTAGGAATTTTAAGCTTAATGAAGAAATAATCGGTGAGATTACTAGTCTTTTGATTGAAGGTGTGAAATTTTATCAGGACCATCAGTTCTCTGATGAAGCAGTCATAAGATTTCCTAAAAAAGACAAGGAAAAGGCTAAGTTGGTTAAGGTTTCCAATAGCTACTTTGATGTCGAGTCCATTAAATCAATCTGGAGGAAAGTTTTAAGAGTTATAATGGAGTATATCATGGTTGACGGGCGCTTCACCTGGGCGTATGGTTATCACTTGCCATTCTGAACCATTTCTGTCACAAGGTTCGTATCTCTTTGCCTTTTTACTTATTCTCTTCTTTGAATAATTACCTTGATGAAGTTGAAAGAAACCCTAGGAGGACTTCTATTATTCACCCTAGTCTTGTTAGGCTCATCTATGAGCATTATCAAAATTTACCCGCTTTGCCTAAAATTGTTGATATTGGGGATTTGGATGATGAGGATACAGAAAGTAGCAGGGAGAACGACCCCCTGGCCCCTCCTACTTGCGTCCCTGTTGGTCCTTATACCATTGCTCCCCAGTACCTGTCTTGTCAGAATGCCCTTATGGATTCTATTATGCCTTCTTGTCCTAATCTACAACCTTTGCATGATTTCCCTATCTCAGGTTTTGCCTCGCTGCTCTGTCTTAATCCCCAGCCATCTCCTGGTTGCCCCACCCTAGGTTTGGTTTCTGGTTTTAAAGGTACCTTAGTTATGAAATTAGTTTCGTACTCTAGGAATTCTATGGAAATTCTTTCTGATAAACCTATGGTCAGTAAAGAGTTGGCCCCTAGTGCCCCTGCGTCTGGAAGATTTGGGAATGCCCCTAATGATTCCCCTAATCGGGATGAAATTAATTCGGCCTTGAATAAGCTCAAGCCTGAGGACATTGTGAGTGTGGTGGAGAAAATTACGGATGGCCTTTTCACTGTTCTCAAGTGGACCCAAAAGGAAGTCTATGATTTGAAAGGCCGTAATAGAGATCTCAGGAACAGAGTCATGGATTTGGAGCAGAAGATTAGCTGGAGTTGTAATGAGAATGAGGAACAGGAAACCCCCTTACCAAGGAAAAGACAGCATTTGCAAGAGGAAAGATTGACCAGGCTTGAGTGCAATATGTCCAAGATAGGCCAAAATATTAGGGCCACTGTGGCAAATAATCACAAAATTGCTAGGCATAATGTAGTACCCCTCTGATTATGCTTATGCTTTCTGCTGTTATGTTTTCACACTGTTAGACCTATGATGCTTTGTTGGATATTTTGATCACTGGTTTTGAGGGATAGTGGATTATTTTGTGATATGATGATACTTGTTTGATGATTATTGATTTCAGACATGATTGGATATAGTTTAGATGTTTTACTTTCAGTTGATTTTTGCTATGTATATGTTATGATGGACTAACAGCTATTTATTTCGTCAGTTTGCTGTGAAGTGTATTGGAGTGGAGAACAGAATCGCATCACTCGCTTGCGAGTGCCTTGTGATATCTGTAATTTTCTCTACACGATGTGTTTGTTTAATGCTATATATATATTTGTATGCATGTTATTGCTTGGTTGTAGGAATTGTAGGTACATGACACCGACTCCACCTGGGTACTCAGGTCTGAGCGTGTCAAGACTCAATAGATACATTGATCGGGAGATAGTAGTTTGGTTTACCCTAGCCTAGTCTTTAATCCTGGTCTTAGTACATTGTCTATTTTTAGTTCAGAGTCATAGGTTTGTCTTGTATTTTATATTTGGATAAAATTGCTTGGAAGGTAAATTTGCTTAAATTTTAATGTTGGTTTTTGTGCTTTAAATTATTGGTATTTAAATTAATGTTAAAATGTGGAAATTACTTGCTTGATTATTTAATTAATTAATTAGCTTATTTGGTTAAATGGTTTGATTTTAAAAGATCAAACTTATTTAATTAAATAAATAAATTAATTAAATTAAAATATTAAGTGTGTAAATAGTTATATTTGAAAATTAAATAAATTGTGGAAAATTAGAAAAAAATAAAAATAAATTAATTAGCATGCAAATTTGAATTGGAAAGATTGCCGAGAAGTGGAGAAGATATTTTTGGTAACCACTTCTCGACATGTGTGCCAGTGTGTTAAATGATTCTTGTTGAGGAAAAATTTGTTACGGAGGATATTTTGGATCTCGGGAAAAATACAGAGGTTATTCAATTTCCTCATGGGGAAATTATCAGAGCGTTTTGCAAAAATTCCCCTTACTGTGTAAAATATATTAATTCTTAGAAGTTGTTATCTCTCTGTGTTTTGGATTGTAAATTCTTTGAGGAAGATCCCTTGGAGGGAGGATCTCTTGTGTTGGTTGGAGAAGCTTTTGGGATTATTGTGCACAATAGGCAAAAAGGATTTCTCCTACAGGAAGCTTTTATTCTACAGGTATTTTTCTTGTTTCGTTTGTTCTTTCTTTAAAAGTTAGAGAAAAGATTTACTTTGTATTTCTTGTGTTCTTTTTGGGAATTTGGTAAAACTTTATTTAAACAGTAGAAAGGATCTGTGAAGAATTTTTAGTTGTGATTGAAAAGAAATTTTCTGTTGCCATATTTCAAATCTCTGTGAAAAAACTGTGAAAACAAGAAACTATAAATAAATTAAAAAAAGAGGGGTAAAACAGGGATTTATATTACAGAGGAAAAATTGTTAAAATAATTGAAGGGTTTGTAAATTTCATTTTGAATTTCCAGTTGAATGTTATTGCCCAGTTTCAGTAATTAACTGTTGTTTTAATGAATTCTATTTATATATATTTATATATGTGTATATATATATCAGAAAAGAATATATATATACATACATATATAAATACATATATTAAATTATTTGTTCAAATAGTAAATCGAAAATCGCTGTACGCGATTGTATATTTGTTGATAAATTTTAGAGAATTTTTTTTTAATGGAAAAAGGAAAATTTAAACCATCCAGCGTATTTCCGAAGATTCACGGAAATTTGCGTTTATTTTAAAGTAAACCACATGGTAGGGAAGCCGCAGGGGCTACCCCCATGGCCGATCCCTTTGGGAGCCAGCTGTGAGGGCAGCGCTCGGCACTGCCCTACCAGGCAGTGCCGGCGTGGCTTGCACGACCGAGCCCCAAAGGGAGTTCGGCCATGGCGGCCATCGGCCCTACGTAGTTAGGGTTTTAATATAAATAAATTTTAAACATGCAAATTTTATTTTGTTATTTTAAAATTTGGATTTTATATATAAACACATATTTAAATCAAATGTTTTATTTTAAAGTTATATTATCATATTTATATTAATATATATATATATATATATATATATATATATATATATATATATATATATATAAATAATGTATTATGATGATTAATTGGAATATATTTAAACATATATTTATTATGTTTTTTTTTTAAAATAAAATTGGAAAGTTATTTTTAAGATATTATATTCCCTTAAATTTTTATGCTTATAGAAATAAAGAATGTGTATTTATAGAAATCAATATATTTATAGTGAATTTGAGAAAAAAAAAAAAGATTAAATGAAAAAGTTACTCTTATTGATTTTGAAATAGATTTTTTTAATTAAGATGATTTAAAAATATATGTTGATTTCAAACTGATGCATATGGATTTCTTAGTAAACTGAAAATTAGATATTATTTATAATTCCCGGATTTTGCTATTTTAAAATCATGTTCTCTTTTTGTTGGGCAAATGGGGATTTTTTTTTAATGTGTTATTAAGTCTTCTAGATGAGGTCATATCTTGGGAAATAAAGTTTTATCATGGTTTCATATGTATGAACAACTAGGGTAGTGCACTAGATATTTGTGAACAAAGTTGTGACATTTATTGCGGTAATTCTGGTATTATGTGTTTGATCTTTTTGTGCATTTGTCTACCCTAGAAAGAAAACTTAGAAAACTTCGTTATGTCGAGGGAGTGGTTTTTTAGGTGTTTCCATTACCACAAAGTGGTGTCAGGGTAACTTACAAAGAGTTAGTAATTCAGTGACAACTAAGAACACAGTAGTTAGATTTAAAATCCTTAACAAGATGATTATGCCTCGCTTATGACTCTTGAGCTACTTCAATCTTGAGTATAAGATGAGAAGGCCTCGAATGGAAAATTGATGTCTTGTTTTC
>VDFB02139822.1:0-24587 GCA_007258455.2 Sequoia sempervirens | reverse complement strand
CTTATTTAGTTTAATCTAACATCATCTCTTTTAATTAAATAAATCAAAATCCTTATTTAATCAATCCCTTATCACATTCTTCTCATATTTGATTTAAATAAATCCACAAAATTTAAGTCAAATAGGTCACATCATTTAATCCCTTCATTAAACTAATCAACCTAGATTAATTTAATCTCTCCTCATGTCCCATCCTTCATCTTTTACCACTTGCACATGAAAATAGATTTAATTGATTTATTAAATCTCTATTTTCCTTCAACAAGGCATCTTTTAAGGAATATTCCCCAAGTTTGAATTCAAAATCCAAGTGGGATAAGTCCTTCCAACAAGGCATTTACTCTTTCTTACATGTCCTTTGCCTTGAGCCAAGTGGCATTCAATGCATTCTTCCTTCCCTCTTGCATGTCATTTCAACAAATTTAAAATTCAAATATATGCATTTATTGGCACAATCCTCAAAACTTGCACATCCTCCATCCATTCACAAGTTGACAAGTGGCACTTTTCCATTGGCTAATTCTTAGTCCCACATTGCTCTATTTTGAACATTCATCCATCTTAGCATTCTATAAATAAGAGGCTAATCTCCTAATTTCATCATCCACAATTTGAGTAAACTCACTATGCTCAAATCATTAGCAACTTTCATCAATTATCATTGAATTCATAGCTAGGTTATGCAGATTTTTCTATTGGAGCACTCATCAAGCATCAATAAAGTGGATCACTCTTCATCACACATCAATCTTGCATCATAGGAGTTGGGAAAGGGCCAATTTTCACATCAAATTGGCACCAATTCTCCCATGGGATCAAGAGTTTGCATTTGTTTTCAATAGGATTTAGTTTGTTTTATTGCTCTTTCATCTCATTCTTGCTTTATTTCTTATTTGAAACTTTTCTAATGGGTTTCATGGGGAATCCTTGTTCTTGCTTACATTTCATCTTCTAATGTGTTTGTTCATGTTGTTTTGCAGGCATTAGGATTGGGTTTCATACATATGGCCAATCCACAATATAATTTGAGTATACTCAAAAAAAAGTTTACAATATAGGAATGCACTTGCATTCAGGCACACTCCTAGAGCTCACTGCTCAAAATAGGAAGGCACACTGCCTTACAAATATTTGGATTAGATCCAAAGGAATGAACTAAAGGAATAGCATCTACAAATGCTTGATTATAGTTCCGGTTAAGTTCAGTTGACAATATTTTATCCTTCTAACTGATATTGAACTTCTGCTCTACTTTGCTTTAACTCACTCTACAAAATATTTATACACAAGTAGAACTGTGCATAAAATCGTCCTAACACTCTTCTGGTATTTGCAATACACATTGACACACCACGCATACACACTAAAAAGATATAAGAGATCATACATATATATCCACGACTAGTAATTTATTTGCAACATGTCGGCTCCAAATAAAACTTGAAAATATTAGCAACTTGTCGACTCAAATATTAAGAGTTATCCAATGCACATCCACAACAACTGTCCACAACTTAGCTTGGACCCAAACATAATGATTGAACACAAAAATATTTGATAAAAAATTCCCTGAATATCCACAACATATTGCATCAACTGAGTCGGCTCCAAAATACTGATAAACAAAAAAGTAACCAACTGAATCTCCAAACTCACAAAAGACTTAATACGAGGCACTGAGATTTCTGGGAAACACATTAGATGTACTGATAGACCTCCCATGAGATCCACAACTCAAAATAACATCTGGAAATATGCAAGTGAATCGATGATCACCAAACTGTCGGATGTTTTGTTCTTCCTGACTGTCCTCAATCTAACTACTGGTATAAGCAAATGATTTTATGTGGATCTATCACTGACTAGGGTTTCCATCAATGACAACACCAAAAATCATTCGCAGAGTCTTTTGCCAACAATCTCCCCCTTTGGAATTGATGGCAACACTTAGTGAAAAATGACTAAGTGTCGGATCAAAACCAACATGAGTTACACTGCCATTTCAAAACTTCAGAAAGAAACTTCAATCTTGGGAAAACAACTCCCCCTATGATGAATATACATTTTTCACTATACTCTTCTCCCTATTTGGCATCAATGGAAAAAACTGAGGATACCGAAACAAAATTCCAAAACTGTATAGGCATGAACTTGTAACTTACAAGGATTTGGAGACATCCGCAAAATCTTGTTTCAACACTCTTAAATTGTCTTCACAAACCTTTTTGAGACTTTCCAAAGCTGTTATGTGACCACAGATTAAATAGGATTGAGCCTCTCTAGTTTCAAAATTCTTCGGGTCACTAACTACTACATCAACTTTTGCTTCCTTCAAAGCACTCATCATTATCTCAATCTTTGGACAAATTAGTCCCATGAGTTCACATACTCTCCCAAAAATTCTGTCATTTTCATTCTTTAAACATCTTATTTTGTCAAGTAGAGTTGTTACTTGACCTTCTTGTTGAACCACATCACTAGCTAATGGATCAAAAGTAGCAGAAATGGTAGCTAATTGATTTTCCAAATCCTTCACCCTTTTCTCATTACCTTCAGTGAACTTGGAAAAAACCAACCAGGACTTATAGGCTTTTCCAACTTCAGATATAGAACCTTGAGTGTTCTTTATGCAAGTGGCTAACATAATCTTATCCTTTGCAATCACTTCCTTCAACTGACTAAGTCTTTTTCTATTAAACTCCTTTTGCACTTTATCCTCAACAGATTTCTCAAGAGACTCAAATTAAGTACTTACAGTATTTATGAGCTTCTTTAGCTCATTAGAAGAGGAACCTAATGGATCCATGACATGAGTAGGCATTAATTTCTATAGAACTCTAGATGCAAGGCTTAGCAATTCACTATCCTCTATGTGAGACTTCAAAATCTTCTCACTGGCCTTAGCTTGACCAATTGATGCAACCTTAATCATCTAAATTGGGGACAGAGTAGATAGATAGATTGAATTGTCATCCAATTTAGGATAAAAATCTTCTTCTTGCTCCATAAAAGATCTCTTCACTGCCCTGGTAGTGTCTCTTGCCTCCACCCTGATTTCCTGAACTTTTTCTTCTTCAACCTTGGGTTCTTTAGAGACTATTTTAGGATTTACTTTGAGTGCCTCAACCTTTTCATTTTTCACCACCTTCTCCTCAGCTAGCACCACCTTAGGAACTTTAGTTTCCATAGGTGTCTTTGTATTTTCCACTTTAGGAAAAATTAGAATATCCTCAAATTCTAGAGGATTAGATACATGCATGTTCTCCTCATTCACATTCTCTTTTTCATTTGCATTTACCTCCACATTTACTTCCTCATTTTTTGAAACATTTTTAGTATTCATTTCCTCAATGTTAATCTTATTCTTTGACAAAAACTCTTCCAGAATTTCCTTAGTTTCACCAACAACATCAGTTTCACCAATCATGAGTTTATTCACCCTTGTCTTGCTCTTAAATTCCTTTTTAGCCTTTTCAAGGAGTGAATCTATCTCTTTAATTGACATTTTTGTGCACAAATCTGCAAGAACTCTGTTCCTCAGATTCTCTTCTTTTGTTCTAGCACTTATTCTTCTTAACTCCAAAATATCATACAGATTCTTGGGTAAGACAGACATAATCTCAACAAGAACTTTATTAAAAATGTTCATATGTTTTATTATAGCTTCTTCTAGAACTCTTTGAGCTGATTCATCAAAGGTTTCATACAATTCATACAGGGGCTTGAGATTACCATCATTGACAACTGCATTCACAACTTCATCAACTAACATACCAGGTTTGTCAACTTTAGCCTTCTTTTCCTTTTCTTCTTTTCTGGAAGATTTGCTCTTGTTTAACTCGACAGCCTGAGTTCCGGTAGCTTTCACTTCTCTCAATACTTCTTTTGATTTTGTTTCCTCATCTTCTGAAATAGACTTATAAGTTCTCGTACTTTTATTCTTCTTCCTTTTCTCGAAATGCTTGTCTTGAGTTGGCTTGGCTGCAGAGGAACTCCTTGTAGATCTAGTGCAGGCAGAGGATGCACTAGGACTAGCAGACTTTGTTTTTTCTTTCACTTCTGCTACTTTTACCTCATCTCTTTTTCTTCTTGCTTCTCTCAATACTTCTACAGGTAAGCCCATCCTTTTTGCAAAAACTTCTATCTCTTTTCTTACTTTCCTGACTATCACTAATTTTCTCAATTCCTCATGAGCACGCATACTTTTATCTGCATATGTTCCAAACCTCTCTTCTCCCTGATCTAGAGGTGAATTCAACAAGTTTTCTGCATACATCTTCAGAATGTTTTCCTCTACTTTGTATCCCATTGGCATGATCCAAATTGTTCTAGGATCAACAACTTCCATATGACATTGGTCAATATCCACCATGAAGCAGATAGTATCTTTGTACTATTCCACAATTGAAGTGGGAATTCTTTCCTTGGAATGCATCATATTCTAGAAATTTTTGAAGTACCCCCAAAGGGTAGTATTCTTGACCTGACGATCGCCCATTCCAAATAACATATTCCTTATCTGAACAACTATAGGCTCATTATTTTGCCAATGTACACTTCCAATACCCATAAACTCACTCATGAAATAGAAAAATATAAGCACAATAATAGATTACCATATTTAAAAGTATTCTTCTTGTCTTTCTTGATTTTGCTCAGATTCTCCAACAACTGACTTCTGAGCAGCTCGCACAAGTCATATTTTGCATTTTGCTTTACCATTTTATAAGCTACATAGATGTTTGTACTAGATACAAAATTATCCTAACTAGAATGGTATATCTTGTAACCAATGACCATTGATGCAAATTTCACATCCACTTCAGTAATGCCTTCTATTGTCATTTCCCTTCTATCCCATTGTGCACCTGTTGCCTCAGTAACCTTATCATTCTTTATGAATTTCAAGACTGGAAGTCTACTGGTGGAATTCAGACCTGTTATTGCACATATAGCCTCTTTTGTGATTTTGAAGGGTATATTTAGCCACATGAATTTGGAATGAACATGACTCAAAATGTATCTAACCCATTCATTTTCCTCAAATACAAGAAATATCACAAATTGTGAAACTTCTTCTCTTCTAGGTTTTGAAATTTTGGTTTTACAATAAAATCTTCTCCAACTATGTGATGGGAGTACATATTCATTATTTGAGAGGTTCCCAACTCTTCAATGTTCACATGAATATATGTCCTAATATCCTCAGTGTGCAAAACTTCATACAACATAGATGAAAATGCTCCTAAGGGCTCAGTCTCAATAGACTTATAGGGATTCCATTTGAATTTAGGATGGGGTTTGTCCTTGACTTCGACTACCAGAGGAGTGGCCATGATTGAAAATTCAAAAATTCATAGGTTTTTCAAAAAATAACTTTTCGTCAGATCAAAGTTCGATCACAAATTCTTCTCCATGCTTTGAATCTCTCCACAATTCAACAAGGTTCACTCTAGGGCTCTTCAAACTGCTTTCCTTCAAAATGCAAAGTGACAAATGAAAGATAAAAGTGGTTTTTTATCACTCACACAAATACCCCTTTTGTCGCAATAAATGCCTTAGCCCTAGTTCATCTAGTTACTCTGATTTCAAGCACTACGATAGATAATTTTTCTATGGATCTCCAAAATTCTACAATACTGGCTCCAATTTGGTTAAAAAACATCCGAAAAGCATTGGTCCACCTACTAGACTGGTCCACATTCCATTATCACTTGTCTGCAAGGGGGTTGAAGGATTTTTTTGACAACTCCCCTAGGCCAAAGGCCTAAAACTAATTCCTAAAGGAATTACCAGAAGCAGATTCTGGTGCTAGCACATTTCCTTTGACAGAGGGATTCTTTTTCACCCATTTCTTCTGCATTTTCCTCCTGATCACATTTGTAGTAGCTCTTCCTTTTCCTTTGACATCTTGTTGTGTATTATGTTTTACTGGACCTCTTTTGTTCCAACAGAATTTAGTAATATGCCCAAATTTGTTGTAGTTGTAACACACAACATTTCTTTGATCAAACCAACTGTTCCACTGAATTTTCCTTGATCTGCATTAGTTAGCAATATGCCAAAATCTATTGCATGCATAGCATGTGACATCTCTATGAAAGTTATTCATCACAACTTTGCATTCACTTGAATTATGACCATTATTATACCAATTAAAGCACTGACCTAAGAATGATGGTCCACTTGGATTCATCTTGCTTCTACACTAAAAAGCCATATAACCAAATTTTTTGCAAGTAAAATAATAACCATTGAATCTCTAAGCATTTGGTTTTCTCACCAGATTTCTTTTGGCTCCATTCATCTAATTTCCTTGTCGGAATATTCCTTGTCTAACATTCCTTTGTCCAGATCTGGAACTTTCTCCTTCTTCATATCCAAGACCTTGCCTGTCACCATCAGTCCTCTGACTTTTAATCAGTTCATCAAGTTTGGCTGAACTAGCTTTGAATTTCTCCTTACAAGTACTCATTTACAGTAGTAAGTTCATATTTGAGATTATCAAGCTATTTTTCAAGTGTTTCCTCATTGTTTTTAGACTGTTCCAATTCATTGTCCAATTGGCTGCATTGTTCATATTTTTCTTTCAAGGATTGAGCAAGATTTTCTTCATTCTTCTTTCTATCTTCAATTTCCTTGGTCATTTTCATCATGATAGAGTCCATCTGGGTATGTGCAGGATCATGGTGCGCCAAAAAGTGGCAATATTTGTAGGGTATGTGGCTGATGACTTTTTTTTCACCCAAAATTAATGAAACGAAAAGAGTTTTTAGAGGAGATTCTCAGCTTTCCAAAAATATAAATTATGATTTAATTTGAATTTAATAAATAATTATTATTCATTTTCTATTAGAATCATGACTAAAGTCCTGATCAATAGGCTGATTGAAAAACATCTATCACTTTCAACGGTATCATATTTTTTGAATCCAAAACATCGTCACATTCTATGCTTCACATACTATAGGATTAAAAAGAAAAATTAAATTTCATGAATTTTTGACCAAGTGAAGGTGGTCAGACGAAGTTTTATATTTTCTAAAAGTTGCAATAAAAATTCATAATTAATTATTTACTTGGAAAAATTACAAAAAATATGCATCACATCCGAACATAAGTCCCTCTACTTATATATAAAATCTTACAAAAATATTATGATTTTATTATGGTTAGGGTGTCAGACACCTACTTCTTATTTTTTCCCTGAAATTTAAGTACTTGCATTGAAATTTCAAATTTTCACCAAATAGATTTTATTTATTTTTAAATAAACCTAGTGTTTTAGAAACTACATTCAATTTTCTACAAATTCTATTCTTACATATTTTTGAAATAATATAGATAACTTATTCAAATATTTACGTCAAGTTTCCTAACACTGATTTTTTTGAATTTTTTGCCACTTAAGGGCCTATTTTTTGCACGATGATCTTGCACATACCCATCTCACACTTCAGGGTAGTATTTTCTCTAGAAAACTTTTCACTCTTTTGTTTTCTCCTTCAAGGCATGACTAAGTTGTTCATCTTCCATGCTTCTATTCTTCTGCTTGAGCTAATCACATAATTCCTTTCTTTTCTCCCTTGATTCATTGATTTTGTATTTCAATGATTGGATGAATTTTTGTACATTCTCAAGACTTTCCTGTAGTTCCCGGTTCTTAGATTTTGACTGGTCAAGATCATCCAGGGCCACCATAAGTTGTTGTTGAAGACTGCTTGTATCCATTGAAAACAATTTTCAAGATCTCCCCAAGTTGTTAGACTTATTTTGAGGAACTGGCTCTGATACCAATTGTTGGAAACAAGCAACACTAAGAGGGGGTGTGAATCAACATTCTGCAAAAAATTACTTTATTATTCTGATTATCAATCCACTTAAAATATTTAACCAAGAGAAGTATGCAGAAATAGAAAGAAAATAACCACAACACCATAACACAAGGATTTTTATGTGGAAACCTTGTTAGGGGAAAAACCATGGTGGATGGACAATCCATAATATAATCTGAGTATACTCAAAAAGAATTTTACAATATGGGAATGCACTTGCATTCAAGCACACTGCCTAGAGCTCACTACTCAAAATAGGAAGGAACACTGCCTTACAAAGATTTGGATTAGATCCAAGAGAATGAACTGAAGGAATAGCATCTACAAATGCTTGATTATAGTTCTAGTTAAGCTCGATTGACAATATTCTGTCCTTTTAATTGACACTGAACTTCTGCTCTACTCTGCTCTAACTCACTCTAAAAAATATTTATGCACAAGTGAAACTGTGCATAAAATTGTCCTAACACTCTTTTGGTATTCACAATACACATCAACACACCACACACACACACTAAAAATATATAAGATATCATACATATATATCTGTAACTAGTAATTTAATTGCAACATGTCAGCTTCAAATAAAATTTGAAAATATTAGCAGCTTGTCAACTCAAATCTTAAGAGTTATCCAATGCGCATCCACAACAATTGTCCACAACTTAGCTTGGAACCAAAACATAATGACTGAACACAAAAATATTCAATAAAACATTCCTTGAATATCCACAACATATTACATCAACTGAGTCGGCACCAAAATACTGATAAATAGAAAATTAACCAACCGAATCTCCAAACTCACACAAGACTTAATACGAGGCACGAAGATTTCCAGAAAACACATTAGATGTACTGATACCTCCCATGAGATCCACAACTCAAAATAACAACTGGAAATCTGCAAGTGAATCGATGATCACCAAACTGTCGGATGTTCTATTCTTCTTAACTATCCTCAATCTGACTACCGGTATAAGTAAATGATGTTATGTGAATCTATCACCAACTAGGGTTTCCATCAATGACAACACCAAAAAGAATTTGCAGTGTCTCTTGCCAACATAAACTCCATTTCTACCATAGGTACTCTTTCATCACTATACATTTTTTCGGAAAACACTAATTTCATATATAGTTGTGGGTTATTATTATAAATGAATTTTAATTTATATCATGTTACTACTAAATGTAGACAAACCATATAGGTTTATCACAACTCAATGCCACAAAATCACCACAAATAATCTAATATACATGTACAAGAAACCTAAAAAAATAACATAACATGCTCAACAAATAAGATATTCCTACAAGGAGTCTCTATACATGAATATCACCCTGTTCCCAACATCTTACAGAGGGAACTTGTGCATTATAGGTGCAAAAAACTTAATAAGAGATATGATTGGTAGTTTGGTGATTGTTGGTTCTAGTATGATAAGGTCAAATCCAACAATTAAGGGGAATGGGAGGTGCTTATAGTTGGTTTTTTCTTGGAATATAAGGAATATTTCTAAGATTTAGATGTGGAAGGTTATCTACAATTTTTTCATTATTCCAAATTGGAGGATGAATTCACATCTTGATGAACTAAAAAACGTGGTTGAAAAAAGTTCAAAAAGGTCAATTTCTATCATTGTTTGAGGGGAAAAAATTATACATATGATCTCCTATCTAATTAAGGTATGAATAATTCCATAAAAATGGTAATAAAGATCAAGGATGTCCATGATTGGGATGGGATTAAGGATTTTCAAGTATGATTAAAGGTATGATAAAATATTAAATTGATATTATTTTCTATTATTTCCTATAATACTTGGTGACGTAGAGGTTGGTTCTCATTAGTGATGTTTAAGGTACTAGTTTTTGGAAATTATTTATAAGTTAGATGGTTTTTATTTCATCCACTTATGTGTATTATTTCCATCATAAGGAGGTGCTCTTGGTTATGTTATATTTTTTATGGATAGATACTAGGTTGTAGGTTTTGGTAGTCAGTTGTTAACCATTGGTTAGCCTTTCTATGGTGTGGTTTAGAACTTTTATTTTAATGGTTGGTTTTGGTATTCTTTCTTCTAAGGATCCACTTCAGTGTGAGAATATTTTAGAATTTAGGTAGAAAGAAACAATTTTATTACTCTTATACCTAGGTCCTTAATTTGGTGAAAGCTATTTTGAGTTTAAATAGTGTTGATATTACTAGTGGTTTGTGGTCACAAACTTCACTATCCTTGGGGGATTTTCCTCTAAACAAATACTTTACTGTGTGCATATATGAATTAGGGTATTTTAAATAACCAAAGTGTGACCCAATATAGATCTTCAATATTAGAGGAAAGGGAATAATTTAATTGTGATACAAAGAGGTATTTGGGGTTGGGAAGAATGATTAGAAGGGGTTGGGTTGTTTATAAGTAGTGTTACAAATGATCTATAGAATATTTTGTATAGGTAAATCAAAGAGAATGATATTCACCATGCTGGTATTACTAAGGTTCTGAAGTTGTCTTTTTCCTACACTACATAGTCTTGTATTACGTTAGAGCATCATAATCTCAAGGATATTTATTTAACCACAACTATTAGATAATTAACAAAGGAAATAATGGTTGTACGAAGGTCATGTAGATCCAATACAATCTTACCCAAGTCTCCTAAAATTAGTAATAAGAAGCCTTTAAGTATTGCCACCATTGAACCAAGAAGAATCACAAGATGTATCTTCAAAATCCTTTCATTAAGTCATATTATTAAAATATATTATAATTGAGAATTATTATTAGGTGGTTTCATTATTAAAATTGATGTAGAAATGATTTTTGGGGTTGATATATGCAATTTATTGTAAATAATATATTTCTATATAACAACATATTTGTCATAGCTCATCTAGTTTTTTGTGTTGAGGATTTAGTATATGGGAGAGCAATAAAACTTACACAAGTGTAGGAAATTCCCTTGGTTGATAGGATATCAATAATAAGGAGATATTAAAATGTAACTAAAAGCATATGTATATAGGATACTTGGTAAAAATAGGAAGGTGTTTAAATTATATTAGTGTATGAAAATGAAGTATCAAAAACCTAAATTTGAGGAGTAAAAATGAATCTAGGGGTGATTATCAGTAACTTATGAGTGTGTATAGTAACTTATGAGTGTGTATGTTTGTTATACCACTAGTTTATTAAGTGAATCTCCCAAGCCACAATCTTAGTATATTTTAATATAAAGTTGTAAGGGAAAGTGAAGAATGTGGATGTTTGACACTATATAGAGGAATTTGTTGTGTTTATTTATGTTTGGGATAAAGTTTTCTTAGAAATGGGGTAGAAAATTCTTCCTTTCTATCTAGTGGAGGTGAGCAAGGAGATATTAATGGAGGATTTCAATGAATTGTAAGAGATGTTGGGATTATGGTAGATATGCTTCAAGATCTTTGTCAAGTCTTAAACATCTTGTTGTCCTGTATCATGGTGGATTTTTGGAGGTTATATGTGAGTTTTATCTATTTTCATTTCCCAACAACATTATGAATCATTTAGTTAAATGTGTGGAGATGATTAAAGGTGTTTTAATTTTCTATTGAGTGGTTACTTCTAAGACACTATCTATAGCAGATGTGGTTATGGTCGTGGGAGATGACTATACAAATAGGACTAGATAGAAATGGAGATTGATGAAATATGGTGGTTTTTTCTTTTTGGTCAGTTTCCATCTCTTAGGCTATAATTTTTGTTTTTAGAGGTGCTTTTTTTAGTGTTTTATCTATTGTATAACCTATGTGTATGGGATTTTTTTTTGGTGTGGTTCTTTATGATTTTCATAGTGGTGTTCTTTGGGTATGAATATCTCTATATTAGGTTTATGGTAGCTATTTTAGTTTTATTATGGTTATATCACCCTTATTATGTGTCATATATTTTTTATTTATTTATATACAGGTGTATTTTTTTATTGGGTAGCCCCCTAATAGATCCTTAAACTTAAATATTTTATTAAAAAGATAAGAACCCAAAAAAGGATACTTTATAAAACAATTATGAGGAGTCTTATTGCTAACATTGTATGTGCACCTTTTTTGAGATACCCCTCAAAGGAAATAAATTATTTTTTGTATATGTAAATATTAAGAAAATATAAATCATATATAATAGCATAGTGAAAAAATGCAATGACTCTTCTTTTCAAGATTTAGGTTTAATGAATATAGTAATTAGTTTAATTTAGAGTCACAATAGATTATATGTAGTAGTTTATAAACTTAGAAATTAAGAGGAGTGAAAGGATTTAACTAATTTTGATATTCATCAGATAAGTTTTCATTATTTTGATTCTAAATTTTGAATCATGGCTTATAATCACTTAACATTGAATACTTTAGAAATAAAATAACAAAATATAAATTGGGTAATTCTTAGAATTTACCTATCAAGGCAATACTTACAATGTTGACATGTTTTTGTGTGATTTTGAACTTCCTATACAATGCTAAACTAGGGTTCTTCAAAATTTTGATACTTGCAATATCATTTTGCTTATGTGTACACTTGTAAAGCTCAAACTTAGTGGTGTTGAAGAACACTGGTGAAGCCTCATTGATTGACTCAATGCTTTTATAAAGTTGGAAAATCTACCAAGCAACAAATACAATGAACAATGATGTGGTTAAGCTAGTAAGGATTTTGTGACATGAGCAAAGTTCTAATGAGTTATAGGGTGGCTTAGTGCAAGAACAAGAGTTATTTGATCCTTGTTGATAAAATGGTTCATATAAGTGGAATAGATAATGTAGAAAAATGGCATAACAAGGATAATAGTGATTTTAAGTATCACATATATTGGTAGAGAGTGATTCCAATTGATAAAAAATGGTATTTGTTGACTATGATCTAAAAGTGACTTTTTTTTATATATCCCAGGTACACAAATTACACCTTTTGGCAAGAGGGGATGGCATCCTTCAAGATCATAGAGGTAGAATTATTTTTTCCTATGCTATTAATCTTGACACTCAAACTTCAAGTTTTGCTAAGCTAGAAGGATCCTATATCATGGGATTCAATTGGCTAATCATAAAGGTTTCACTAAATTGGCTATTGGAGGGGGCTCTAAGAATAGTATCATGATGTTGGAGGGTGAAGCCTCACCTTGTTGGTTGTTACATGACCTCATTACTGCTTCCCACCTTTATATGATGGGATTAGGACAATGCCAGATAAGGGAAATTTATTAGGAAGGGAATATGGCTACAAATGGCATGGCCAATCTAGGAGCCTTTGTTAATAATATTAAAGTTTGGGATGATATTCTTATGCTCTTGGAGCATGTGAGAAATTTAATCATAAATGAAACAACCTTTCAAATTGCACAACATGTCAAAGACTAATTTGTATCTCCTTCGAGATCATTATGACAAAATGTATCCTCTCAGTTGCATGAAAGATAATTATTTCTACCCATTTCTACTCCTCATATCAAGCTTGCCTTGTTCATGGTTACTAATTATTTTTGGAGTCATCTAAGGCTAGGTCTAAACCACTATTCCAATGCTATTTTTTTTATCGCTATGGGCGGACTTGGTTCAAGAGGAGCCCAATTGTTGTGGATCTTTGAGAAATGACCCTGAATTATGGCCTATTATGTAGAAAGGAAAACTCTCCTCATACATTGAAGTCATAGGGTCATGACTTGAACCTTTATGTAAAATTTGTTAATTCCTAGAAGGATGGTCTCATCGACATTAGGGGCCTCTCATTTTCAGTCTCCATGGAGCTAATATCGATGACTATGTGCCTCCCCTTGGAGAGAGATAATATCCCCCAAAAAACTAAAGGGAACTACTAAAGAGACATGGAGAAATTCCTAAAGAAAGGTGGAAAGGAAAATAGGTTAAATAATGGATACAATAGTGAACACTTGTCTGGTGTGTGGAAGAATATTTTCAAGGTGTTAATGAGATATCTAATGCTGGATGACCAGTTTAAAAGATTTCATGCCCATCTTTTTCCTATGTTAAATTATTTTTCCCTCAATATCAAAATGAACTTTGCTTTCTAGATCCACTCCTCCTTGGAGCAGTCTATTAAAGTTGTCCAAGATAATGGGAATCCATTTCCTATATCAACACCTTTGGTTTACAAAATTTATTGATACAATGTGGCTCTTTCCTTAGCCATACATTCCCTCCCATGAGTGGTTCACCTCACCCTTGTTCACAAAAGTAATACTAAAATCTTGGAAGGGAATCCAATCACCCCTACCTCTGCTACTTTTTCCATCCCATGTCATCAACCCAAAATCACTAGGTCTAATCCCCCTCATGCTTCCAAAGGTAAAAAAACTTGTGTCTGAGGACCCTACTCCCTTTGGTAAGGAAAAAATGCCTTTTATGGGCCCCCCAATTTCTATCTCTGATGATAATTTTGAATCATTCTTATCCCTCATTTCAAACACCCCTTTAGAGTGAGGTATGTTAGGGAATCCTTCTGCTCTTGGATCTCTATGACATGGGGCCTTGATGTGGTTGGTCCCCCTCTCTTGCATTTTTGGTGAACCTGATGTAAACCAACATCTGCTCATTCATTGGTGTTGAGGCTTTTCCCTTGTACCTTGTGATTGTTGCGCCCCTGAGTGTTGTGAAGGTTTATGAGCAGCACAACCCAGTCCAAAACCTCTGGGTATATTATTGGGAGTAGTGTGTGACACCTTCCGATGGAGAGGACAAAGGTAACTATTGGCTTCTCTACAAGCCTTTTTGTTGGATCTACCATTGGTCTTGCTGCACAGGAGCAGTTGTCGAAGGGTGAGGTAGAGATCTTCAATGAGATTGACCATGTCCCCACTCCTATATCTCCTACACCGTTGTTGGTAGACAAGTACGAGGCCGTTCACATTCCTTCAGAATATATCTTTGTCCTTATCAAAGGACTAGGTAACTTGGAGAATCACTTGGAAAAGGACCTGAAGATGGCTAGGGCTGCTAGGGTTATCAGCGAAATAAAATTTTTGGTTGGAAAAGATCGGACAGGTATAGAACTCTGGCTAGTCTCTATAGTCTGACTAAAGCATGTGCTTCTCCAAATAATACTAATATTGTACAAGGGGCCACTTTCAAATATCATGAGAGATAGCTAGGAATGTCAATGCCTCCCACATCTATGTACATGGCCAACATAGTCCCCTCGATCAACATCCCTTCTGCCTCTAAGAGATCTGAAACTATCAAGGAAAATAGAGTACCCTTGGGGTTTAGCTTCACCCTCCTATCACCTCTAGTGGTGGGGGTTTTGGTGGGTTGAGTGGTGGGGGCCTTGGTAGTGGTGATGGTTTTTACAGTGAAAGTGGCAGTGGCGGAGGCAGTTCCAGTGGAGGCCATGGTGGTGGCTCTGGCGGAGGCCTTGCTAGTGGCGATGGCTCCGACAGTGGTTCCAGTGGTGGTTCTAGAGGAGATTCCTTTGGCCCTATGTCTTCTAATGACTCTATTATAAATACTCTTCTTTAGAATATGGGTAAGATGCAAAGCCAACTGACGAGTTTCTCCCAAGCCTCTGCCCAACCTATCTTTCAATCCTTCTTCCAACATAGCCCGTTATCGGTATAAATTTTAAACACTCCCTTCCCTCAAGGAATGGAGATTCCCAAATTCAAAAAATCTAGTGGAAAAGGGAACCCATAAATGCATGTGTCTGTCTTCAATGCCCTATGTACATACTTCTTCCATCATGATGCATTAATGGCAAAATTATTCCTCAATCTCTCAAGGATACAGCACTCAAATGGTACTATTCCTTACCCAAAAATTTCATCTTCTCATTTGATTAACTTGTAAATCAGTTTCTCCGATAGTTCCAATCTAACATTGGACAGAAGATGACCTTTCGGATCTCGTCTGATGAAAACAAGGTGATAACGAAATGATTACTGATTTTATAGCACAATATCAAGTGCTTTTCTCACAAATCTCTTATCCGTTGCTTGATTCTGATGTGTAGAAGGTGTTCATAGGGAACTTGCAAAGATCTTGGCAGGAGAAATTTTCCCTTATGAAATACCCTTCTTTCGCGCATTTGTGTGTTGCATTACGAGAGTATCAACAAATGGTAGTTCAGTTCAGGGGATCTTCCTCACACTCTCGTTCAAAAGGAAAGTCCATTGTATCAATCTATGGGAAAGGTAAGGTTGTTGCAAATGTAGTAGCTGCTACAAATGGTAATGGCCTCAGACATAACTGGAACTTCACAAAGTTAGCAAAATATTATTCTTCCATATTGCAAAATATTTTTAAGGATAAGATCATAACCTTGGAGAACCTGAAACCTCTTAAGGAACCTTTCCCTAGTTGGTATGATCTGAATACCTTATGTTAGTACCATTGAGTTAACAAACATGATACCTAACGTTGTATGCACCTGTGTCATGAGATATAGGACCACATCAAGGAAAATACTATTCATCTTGATGGAAGTAAACAAAATGTGAAAAAATTAGTGGTGAAAGCAAATAGTGAAGTGTAGATATACACGGACCCATTTCCATCGCATTTTTCTAACATGATTATCGATCCTTCTGATTCTACCACTCAACCTGAGGCCTATGTTAACATGGTTACTGTTACTCCTACTACACAACCTATGATTGGATCACTAGATGTGACATTCACATTGCAGAATTTACCCTTAAACAACAAGCCCTCTCCTCTCTACATTCTCACTCACCTCAATGGAAACATTGTGATAGGAGTCTTAGTCAACCCCATGAGCTGAGTGAATTTCATTACATAAGAGATGTGGCTTAATTAATTACATAGAAAGGAGTACGAAGAAACAAAATCTACCATTTGTACACACGATGGTCTTTGTCTAAATCTGTACGACTTAATAACTTTTTCCATCCTAGTAAGACCTATTGTTGTAGACATAGTCTTTGATGTTATTCTAGAGTCGGATATATTCAGGATGAAGTTGGGCATACCTTGGCTAGCTTCCATGAATGGAATCACCTCCATCATTCATAAATGCTTAAAGTCTCCCACGAAGGTGTTGTGCACATGGTGCATGACACTGGATACCAGCCATTGGTGTCCCATGGGGGTTACTCATTGGATTAGTTTTGGTCCACCCTAGCCGGTCCACTCCCTCCAAGGACATACCTACTTTACAAAAACTATGTGAAGTATAAGACCAGGGGCAAGGGACAACTGAAATTGACCCTCACGGTAGCACAATAGCTAGCTGCCCCCTCTCCTCGAAAGGGAAAAGAGAATCTTCCCCATGCTCAGGATGGCTCTCCTCCCCCTCTTTCTAGAGAAGAGTTTTGGTTGAATATGCCTATCTTTTATCTGTTGAGTTCGATGATACCTCCTTGGCATAGACCTAAGATTAGAATATCAAACCTCCCTACTAGACCACCTAGACCTTGGTACTACTTGTATGGTAGGGGAAAAGGTCCCTATGGGGAATCTTCTATGTCTTGGCCTCCGTGGCCTCCTACCTCTTTTTCTCCCAAGATAGTAAATGGGATGAGGCCCATTGCTAAAACATTAGAGCTGAATCCCTCCATTGCTTCTCAATTTTTTCCTCCCGCTCCCACTCTGGAGCCCATCCCTCCACTGGAAATAGCTGTGGTGGACACTCTCATGGTTGAGAATTAGTCTTATGTCCCTTCGCAACCTCTAGTCTCTAGTTTGAAGAGTTGTAGAAAATTCCTTGCGCTCGGTGAAAGGTTCTCGTGACTGAGCAGGCCACCTTATAGAGGAAGGAAGAGGAAATAACCACCCCTGCTCCAGGGCCTCTTGTTGCATCCTCCTATCTCCTTCCCTCTACTTTCATTCAATCTAGTTCAATCTCGCTTTCGACTTCCTATATGAGTACGAATATGCCTGACCCCAAAAAGGTGTAGGTGTTTATTGCTCCTTCGATGGAGCCACCCCTGTTGATGTCCCTTCTGGATGTCCCTCCTTTCCAAAAACCTATGGATATGTCAAACACTTCAGTGGCATATTTTGTGGTTTTCTCCTCCTCTTCCTTCACACCTCTTGCCTCGTCTGTGGGGAGTTCACATCCCCCGACAGAGTATAAGGTAGAGGGTGGTCCTTCCAGTAATGGAGGACGTAAGAGGATCCCACCTTCTCCAAAAGGTGGCCTTGTGCTGGCTTGTTCTATCCTAGTAATGGAACCAACCCCAACTTCCCCTGAGTTCGTCACTACCCTCGAATCACTTGGCAAGCCTAGCAGTGAATCTTGGGCACAACCTTCTGCTTCCATTGAGGTATGACATGGCACTCTAGTGAAGTGCATGTTTAACTCTCTAGATGAAATTTTGGCCTTGTTAGTGATCTTCATGAAGTTGCTAACCATAGCTCCACAAGAGCCTAGTGGAGGAGACCTTGCATGGCCTTCTTCCTTAGCCATTGTTGCAAGAGGGTCAAAAGATCCTCCTAACATCCCACCACTACAGGCTCCTCCTTCTTCCCCTTATGAAGATCTAGATTGGGAAGCAGATGACCTCTTGGTCGATCAGTGTTAGGGGGAGGCCTCTTCATTAGCTTTAGATTAAATGTGTGTGTGTGTGTTGTGATGTGTTCCCCCATGATTGTGCTATGTGTTCCTGGATGACCCTTGTCACCCTTGTAGGTGCTTGGATATAGGAATTGTTTTTGTGTTGTAAACCTTCTTCTATTTGTATCATCATTCTTCCATGTTTATGATTGATTTTCGGCAAATTGGGGATGATGCAAAGCATTGGGGGCATTTAGGCTTCCCTTCCATGTTGACCCAATTTTTTATTTTTACTTTGTCTTCTTATGCATTCTTCACATGGTTTGATATAGTAGGGGGTTGATGACAGTTCATTTTATATACTATTATTATACTTATATCTATATATATATATATATTTATGAGTAGTTTTGACCCTGAAATATCAGATCACCCCTTTTCCCTTTGTTTGTGATGTATTTTTCTCTTTTTTCTCTTTCTTTTATCTTTCTCTCTTCTTTGCTCGAGTTGTCCATTTCATGTGTGACAACGCCATCGCTTCAATTTTTAGAAAACACATTCATTGCCAACAAATCTTTTCTCAAAAATCCTCACAAACTTTTTCAAAGAATCGCATTCTTGAGTTGGACCCCTAGCAAAATGTGTTTCCTTCATCATGGGTTCGCAAAGAAAGAACTTGAGAACTTTCCTTTGAGGTGGGAGCGGCTTTGACCTTCCCCTCACAAGGGGGCATCTTCTTCCTTTCGAATTCCTTGATGAAGTGAACATATTTCGAAAGGATTCCTTGATGATGAATCGATTTGAGAAATAACATCTCCTCTGCACTTTCAAAACAATGCATCCCTTGAGTGGACCCCTTCTTCACGTCAGGTTCTCGGGAGACCCCTTTGAAATATTTTTGACCCGTTGTCGGTCTGCGTGACTGTTTTCTTACTTGTCTACGTGGCCACTTCCAAACATGTTCTATCTACAAGTAAACATTTCGCTTTGTAGGTGCGCCTGTAAATCCGCTTTCTAGCTCTACAAAGTCTCCTTCTCTAGGTTTCCTCCATGTGAGAGATCTTGGAGGACACCTTCCTTGCAATTCTATGGGTCTATAAGGCACTTTTTCTAGGTTTCCTTCATGTGAGAGATCTTGGAGGACACCTTCCTTGTAGGTCTGTAGGTGTGTAAGGCACTTTTCTAGGTTTCCTTCATGCGAGAGATCTTGGAGGAAACCTTCCTTGTAGGTCTAGTCTATAAGGCACTTTTTTTGGGTTTCCTTCATGTGAGAGATCTTGGAGGACACCTTCCTTGCAAGTCTATGAGTCTGTAACATGATTTTTCAGGGTTTCCTTCATGCGAGAGATCTTGGAGGACACCTTCCTTGCAAGTATGTGAGCCTATGGGTCACTTGCATTTTGGGGCTTCCTTCATGTGAAAGATTTTGGGTGTTTCCTCCTTGCAAGTCTACGGGCCTATAAGATGCTTTTATTCTATAACTTCATAGTTTTGCAGGGCTATGGAGTCCTATGCCTGCCTTGCACTTTCGAGCTCACTAGATTGCGGTCTGCTTCCTTGATGGTTCAGGTATACATTTCCAACTCTATTTACTCTTCAATCTACTTTACTAAAGCACTCATCAATATTCGTGCTCACTAAAGTGGGGGAAAAATGTATAGAAGAAAATTTGCACCCCTTGCACAAATTCCCCTTTCGTACATCCTCACCTTAGAAAACCAAAACCGAAGTTGAAATTCCACATCAGCTAGTTGACTTCCTTCCACTTGGCATCTATCCTTTGTGTCGATAGAAGAAAATTTATTGGGGACGTGCATGGTGTGCAAACGTCCGCTCGACATGCTTACATCCTTGATAGATTCCTACATTTGAAGTTGGCAGAAGCATTACACTTACTATTGGGAATGATTTGTAATGTCCCTCTTCGACCAACCACCCCCAAAAATAGAAGATTCTTCCCTCTTATCCTTCAAATTCATCCATTCTTTATTCAACTCATCTCTTTTGTAATTCTCAAGCATTCTCAGCCTTCACTCTCAACAACACTTCAACACTCCATTACAACAACAACAACACTCCGTCAACTCCATAAAGCAAGTATGAAGCAAACCATTGCAACGTGGGCTTGAGGTTTTGTGAGACCCCCCTTCATCACGGTCGAGGCTATGGTGATTGTTCAAGCTTTCTTTCTCCTCCATTGGCTAGTGAGCTCTTGGTGGAGGTGGTAACATTTCTTTCCTCTCCTTTACGATTTGGTTGAGTAGCTCTTTACTATTTTGTAGTTTTATTTGCATTCCTTCCTTCTTTACTTCTTTATCGCATATTTCTCTATCATTGCTATCTAGTTTTCCATGGAGATGGAAACAACAAAATGAGGGTCTGACTGAGATAGAACCTTATATAGCCCCAAAAAATTTCCTCTCTTTCTTGTGTGTAGGTGGGCATGCTTTTGGAACTAGCTAGAAAATTGGTGCCTTGGTGAGATTATCTTCATCATTTTAGCTCTTATCTATCTATTTTATCACATCCATTTGTATTTCCCATACTTTATAATTCTATTTTTCTCATTTAGGAGTCATTAGCTTGGCTGTCAGCTTGTTTCTGGTGGTTCATATTGTATTCTCTATCCTCTGGTCATATGAATGCCAACACACTTGAGAGATTCCAACACACCGTGCTATTGTCCCAGAACTGTGCTTTTGTCCTCAAGCAGAGAGCTACCCGAGGTACAGTATTGAATCCAAAAATTGACTCACCTAGGCTAAATTTGGATCTCAGGTTTACAGAGTGATGGAAAGACATTATAGTCCTCATCATTCTCGTCCCTTATTTCAAACACCCCTTTAGAGTGAGATAAGTTAGGGCAGCCTTCTTCTCTCGACTCTCCATGACTTGGGGCCTAGACGTGTTTGGTCCCCCTCTCTTACACATTCGATATATATATATAAATGAGTATAGGCAAGATAGTATTTACGCGTACTAAACACAATATATCGAATGTTCATATATATATATATAAGTTTATGCCTCTATGTACACGTATATGTATGTATATCTATATTGATACATTCATATGGGCATGTCCATTCACCAACGTACATGTGTATCGATACATATATACATATGGATATGTGTATATACTATACATATATATGTTCACATTCGATTCACATATAGCCATTCACAATTACCATCATATTAATAAGTATTTATGTGTAGTACATCTATACATGTGCATATACATGTCATTAGATCCCATTGGCATGTATGTGCATATATATAAACATACTCCACGTATGTCCCTCTTATCAACATAATCATAATAGTACAAGAAAGATCTCAAAATCTCAATAGATAAACATCACCCAATAATGTACGTAGTAGTAAACAAGATTCAACCAATGCAGACACATCAATTGAGGATGACTTACCAACTTCCCACAAACTGACTCAACTCATTCATTGTATTGTAGTGTGTGTATGCTTAGATAGTTTACTTTTACCGGTTACTTGACCAAGATCTTCTCCTGAGTGATACTTCCCCTCTTCCTGGAGGAATGGAACATATACCTACATCCACTAACACATGCACACAACAATTAATTGTTCACAACATATGCAATATACATAAAACATCTCCAAATTTAGAATAATAATTCAATAACTATCCATTCACATAAATGTAGTATCTTTCCATGAGATAACATCAAATGAGATAGAATTCATATTGATAAAAAAGGTACAAGCACAATTTCTCCACAATTCACATTAATTCATATTTCTATGTAGTAATAGTAAATAGTAATTACACAATTGGGGTGTAATAGTGGAGGCCTACATCTGACAATTTTTGCAGCCTTATCTGCTATCTCCTCCAACTAGACTGTTGATTTGTTCAATTCCATATCTCTCTTCTCTAATTCCTTTACATATTCTTCTTTTTCCTTCTTCCACTTCTCCTTTTTTAGTGCAAATTCATTAGTCACTTTCCATAATTGTTAGCCAAGTGAGAAGGTTGTATGATAATCAAGATTTTTGAGAGGAGGGGGTTTCTCAATTGGCATTGCTAGTTCTTTGTCCATTTCTTTGGTAACAGCCAACTGTGCCAACAAATCTAGCTTAGTGCCATGACCATATAGCTGCAATTCTCCTTCATCTCCTGCATTTTCACTTCCCTTTCCTTATCTTGTTGCTCATCATTATGTACCAACTCCTCCAGGTGTTTAATCTTGTCTAGTGCCTCTTGGAGTTCTTTTCTTACATCTTTGTCTTCAAGGTAAACCTCCTCTGCATCTTCAAACTGCTCATTACCCTTTTCATAATCTCCAGGAATGGGAAAGGCTTCTATCCAAAATTTATTGGTAGTAAATATATCTTCTAATTCAGAATCAAAAGTTGTCACCACATACCATCTCTTCTTTGCTGGTATATTTACATTACTAGGAACATTCCCTTCTATTTTAGAGTCAATTTTGATAATCATAACATTTTCCTAATGTTACATTCTTGTTGATGTTGTTCTCCCTTAGGTTGTTCCTTACTCATCTCTTTTTCTTTAGGTTCCCCTATATTCTCTTGTGTGGCCCCTTGTTTCCTCAATATGCCAGAGCATTTGAGTGTGAGTATTTCTTTTTCAATTTTCTTCTTTCCCTTTTTAACACTCTTTTTTTTCTTTAGAACTTTCTCCTTCTTCTACTTTGTATCATCCTCACTTTTATTTTGAGTGTCCCTTCATTTCTTTGGAGCATTCTCCTTTTCTTCCGATTTAGGGGGTGTAGGGGAGGTAGATGCACTACCTCTTTGACTCCTAGATTTTTGTGTCTTTGAAGAAGATGGTAATTCCTCAACTGTAGGTGGCCTAGATTTTGGTTCTTTAGGCTCCTCATGCTTGCCTTGGCTATGTGTAGGCAAAGCCACCAGTGAGACATGGGGGTTTTCCTCTTCAGGTTCATTTTGGGGTTCTGGATCTTCAGGGACTACGAGTGCATCCAACTAACTATTAATGTCTATGCATTCCTTGAAATCTTCCCACTGCACTTGTGGGTATTGAATTCTTAAACTCTTTTTTATCAACAAGGTAATTAAATAGTGGTGAGAGAGAGAGGTATCACTTTGCTTCCTTTGGTATTCTGAGGCCATTCATTTTAATAAATTGTACAAAAAGTTTGGTACATTTGCTAACCTATTATGCCTGAGATGACTAAGTAATTTGAAATGAAAAGTGTACAAAAGATTCTACCTACCATCACATGTAATATATCTGACAATGTAAGAGGCACATCTTGCCCACAACCAAGGGAGGGGAAGTCTTTTTGTACCTTGTGATGAGGAGTCTAGCTCTTCTCCTCATATGCAAAATTCTTCCTTGGCCACAACCGTGTAAGCTCGTGCTGGAAATTCCACCCCTATTCTTGGTAGTCTTGCAACTTGTGCAATGGCAGTTTTAGAGGCATCTACTAACAATCCCTTTACCATGGCTTCATCATATTGAAGAGTATCCACAAACCTTCTTGTCAAGTCATCACTGAATTCCATTAATTTCAAGAAGTAATCAAGCCAACCAACCCTTGTAAAAATGGGTAGGATTGTCACGTCCTCTAGAATTTGTTGGTGAGTTGTTGGCTCCCTTCTTATAACATCTCCTCCCATCCTTGCTTACTTCTTTGCTCAATGCTCTAAATTCAACTATGGAAATTCTACTTAGTCTTTCCTACCACCTTAAAACTTCTCTATCACTTTCAAAAACCCTTCACTTCCTTTATTTTCCTCATATATCCTTACTACCATGCCATACTGCAAGTTTCCCTCCTCAATAGTAGCTTAATTCATGCTCATGAACAAATTCTATGTTCAACTCTAGTCTAAACTAAGCTCAAGTTTCAATAAGTTCTCAAGATTTTAAGTTTAACAATTTGGAAATAGTAGTGGAAATGGTAGCAAAAATAAAACATAATTAAGAAGGTTTTGCATGTCATTGTATTCATTGAATTTGATTTGGGTGGCAGATTCAAAAAGACTGATGGAAAAACTAACTAGGTTGTACCCTCCCCCCAACTTGATTGGTGATGTGACCATACTTCATGTTTATGATTTGGAGGTGGTTTAAATACAAAATGATGGTAATTAGTGATACAATATTTCACATGCATGGAGTAATCTAAAAATATAATGAAAGTTTAAAGAAGACTTAGAATAATTAGGATAGCGTACCTAAAGTACCGCCTTGAAGAAATAACCATTTGTC